>RJWJ010003101.1:0-90698 GCA_004363605.1 Indri indri | reverse complement strand
TGAGTCACCACGCCTGGCCTTTCCTTTTCTTTTTGATGTACAAACTATAATCCTTATATCCCTTTCTGCTATGCAAAGAAGACTCCTTAAACCCAATAAGTACATAGTTGACTAGTTGACTACTGGACTACTGAGTGAAGACCACCATGTTAAAGCTTATTGTGCACCTTTGCCAGTCAGTTTTAAAGCCCACTAAAGCTGAATGTCCTGTCACTAGACTCCAGTTTGCCAGGCATTAAACAAGCTAGAGCTCTTTCAAGTCCCGGAGTTCATTATGCATATTCTCAGTCCTTGTTTTTATATGCTGCGAATGTTTTAAAAACCTTTAATCAATTTTATTTATTTTATTTTTGAAACAGAGTCTCACTCTGTTACCCAGACTATGGTGCTGTGGCGTCAGCCTAGCTCACAGCAACCTCAAATTCCTGGGCTCAAGCAATCCTTCTCCCTCAGCCTCCCGATTAGCTGGGACGACAGGCATGTGCCACCATGCCCGGCTAATTTTTTCTATATATTTTTAGTTGTCCAGCTAATTTCTTTCTATTTTTAGTAGAAGTGGGGTCTCACTCTTTTCAGGCTGATCTTGAACTCCTGACCTTGAGCGATCCTCCTGCCTCAGCCCCCCAGAGTGCTAGGATTACAGGCGTGAGCCACCACCCCCAGCCCAATTTATTTTTTAAAATAATGACTATACAATTGGTCAGAGATTACTTGTAAGGGTGATACAAGTAAGCACTTGATTTTAAGTATCACAAAATCAAGCCAGAGATGTAGAGATTACTCTAAAAAGTAAGTTTGCTGATCTAGGAGCTTATAGTGTGCTCCCTGTCTATGTAAAGATCTATCAGTCAATTCTATCTAGCTTTTCCAAGATGTCTCAGTATCAGCGTCATAGTGGCACCCATCCATAGATTAAATTACCACAAAGTCCCTATTCAGCATAAGATTTCTTGATATATTTATAGTTTTTAAGTTGGGAAACTGTTATCATGTGAATATAGTAAATGAATCTGCTCCTCCCCAAAAAAAATTTTTTAAGCCATTGTCAGAATAGGAAATGTAAAATAGATTAAAAAAATAACATTTTTAGTTTGACAGATGAATAATGTTTAAAACAGTAAACATTAAATGAAATAAGAAAGAACAAAAGGAGATGTGGAATGCTTAGAATTTATAGAATAATTGATATAATATTATGCCTATTTTTCTATCCTTTTATTTGCTGTTCCTACACACAGATTTTGACCTTAATTTTGGGATCTTTTGATTTTATTTCAGGCAAATCCTGAGAGAGAACAACTGCCTACAAACCTTATTACAACACTTGAAATCTCACAGTTTGACAATAGTCAGTAATGCATGCGGAACTTTGTGGAATCTCTCAGCAAGAAATCCTAAAGACCAGGAAGCATTATGGGACATGGGGGCAGTTAGCATGCTCAAGAACCTTATTCATTCAAAGCACAAAATGATTGCTATGGGAAGTGCTGCAGCTTTGAGGAATCTCATGGCAAATAGACCTGCAAAGTATAAGGATGCTAATATTATGTCACCTGGTTCAAGCTTGCCATCTCTTCATGTTAGGAAACAAAAAGCCCTAGAAGCAGAATTAGATGCTCAGCATTTATCAGAAACTTTTGACAATATTGACAATTTAAGTCCCAAGGCATCTCATCGTAGTAAGCAGAGGCACAAACAAAATCTCTATGGCGACTATGTTTTTGACACCAATCGACATGATGATAATAGGTCAGACAATTTTAATACTGGAAACATGACTGTCCTTTCACCATATTTGAATACTGCGGTATTACCCAGCTCCTCTTCATCAAGGGGAAGTTTAGATAGTTCTCGTTCTGAAAAAGATAGAAGTTTGGAGAGAGAACGAGGAATTGGCCTAGGCAACTACCATCCAACAACAGAAAATCCAGGAACCTCTTCAAAACGAGGTTTGCAGATCTCCACCACTGCAGCACAGATTGCCAAAGTCATGGAAGAAGTATCAGCCATTCATACCTCCCAGGAAGACCGAAGCTCTGGGTCTACCACTGAGTTACATTGTGTGACAGAGGAGAGGAATGCACTAAGAAGAAGCTCTGCTGCCCACACACATGCAAACACTTATAATTTCACTAAGTCAGAAAATTCAAATAGGACATGTTCTATGCCTTATGCCAAACTGGAATATAAGAGATCTTCAAATGATAGTTTAAATAGCGTCAGTAGTAGTGATGGTTATGGTAAAAGAGGTCAAATGAAACCCTCAATTGAATCCTATTCTGAAGATGATGAAAGTAAGTTTTGCAGTTATGGTCAATATCCAGCTGACCTAGCCCATAAAATACATAGTGCAAATCATATGGATGACAATGATGGAGAACTAGATACACCAATAAATTATAGTCTTAAATATTCAGATGAGCAGTTGAACTCTGGAAGGCAAAGTCCTTCACAGAATGAAAGATGGGCAAGACCCAAACACATAATAGAAGATGAAATAAAACAAAGTGAGCAAAGACAATCAAGGAGTCAAAACACAACTTATCCTGTATATACTGAGAGCACTGATGATAAACACCTCAAGTTCCAGCCACATTTTGGACAGCAGGAATGTGTTTCCCCATATAGGTCAAGGGGAGCCAATGGTTCAGAAACAAATCGAGTGGGCTCTAATCATGGGATTAATCAAAATGTAAGCCAGTCTTTGTGTCAGGAAGATGACTATGAAGATGATAAGCCAACCAACTATAGTGAGCGTTACTCTGAGGAAGAGCAACATGAAGAAGAAGAGAGACCAACAAATTATAGCATAAAATATAATGAAGAAAAACATCATGTGGATCAGCCTATTGATTATAGTTTGAAATATGCCACAGACATTTCTTCCTCACAGAAACAGTCATTTTCATTCTCAAAGAGTTCATCTGGACAAAGCACTAAAACTGAACATATCTCTTCAAGTAGTGAGAATACATCCACACCTTCATCTAATTCCAAGAGGCAGAATCAGCTCCATCCAAGTTCAGCCCAAAGTAGAAGTGGTCAGACTCAAAAAGCTACCTCTTGTAAAGTTTCCTCTATCAACCAAGAAACAATACAGACTTACTGTGTTGAAGACACCCCAATATGTTTTTCAAGGTGTAGTTCATTATCATCTCTGTCATCAGCTGAAGATGAAATAGGATGTGATCAGACAACACAGGAAGCAGATTCTGCTAATACTTTGCAGATAGCAGAAATAAAAGAAAACAGTGGAACTAGGTCAACTGAAGATCCTGTGAGTGAGGTTCCAGCAGTGTCACAGCACGTTAGAACCAAATCCAGCAGACTCCAGGCTTCTGGTTTATCTTCGGAATCAACCAGGCAAAAAGCTGTTGAATTTTCTTCAGGGGCCAAATCGCCCTCCAAGAGTGGTGCTCAGACACCCAAAAGTCCACCAGAGCACTACGTTCAGGAGACTCCACTCATGTTTAGCAGATGTACTTCTGTCAGTTCACTTGACAGTTTTGAGAGTCGTTCGATTGCCAGCTCTGTTCAGAGTGAACCGTGCAGTGGAATGGTAAGTGGCATTATAAGCCCCAGTGACCTTCCAGATAGCCCTGGACAAACCATGCCACCAAGCAGAAGTAAAACCCCTCCACCTCCTCCTCAAACAGTTCAAACCAAGCGAGAGGTACCTAAAAATAAAGTACCTCCTGCTGAAAAGCGAGAGAGCGGACCTAAGCAAGCTGCTGTAAATGCTGCAGTTCAGAGGGTCCAGGTTCTTCCAGATGCTGATACTTTATTACATTTTGCCACAGAAAGTACTCCCGATGGATTTTCTTGTTCATCTAGCCTGAGTGCTCTGAGCCTTGATGAGCCATTTATACAAAAAGATGTGGAATTAAGAATAATGCCTCCAGTTCAGGAAAATGACAATGGGAATGAAACAGAATCAGAACCACCTGAAGAATCAAATGAAAACCAGGAAAAAGAGACAGAAAAACCTATTGATTCCGAGAAAGATCTGTTAGATGATTCAGATGATGATGATATTGAAATACTAGAAGAATGTATTATTTCTGCCATGCCAACAAAGTCATCACATAAAGCCAAAAAACCAGCCCAGACTGCTTCAAAATTACCTCCACCTGTGGCAAGGAAACCAAGTCAACTTCCTGTGTACAAACTTCTGCCATCACAAAACAGGTTACAGGCACAAAAGCACGTTAGTTTTACACCAGGAGATGATACGCCACGAGTGTATTGTGTCGAAGGGACACCTATAAACTTTTCCACAGCTACATCTCTAAGTGATCTAACAATAGAATCTCCTCCAAATGAGTTAGCTGCTGGAGAAGCTGTTAGAGCAGGGGCACTGTCAGGTGAATTTGAAAAGCGAGATACCATTCCTACAGAAGGCAGGAGTACAGATGAGGCTCAAAGAGGAAAAACTTCATCTATAACTGTACCTGAATTGGATGACAATAAAACAGAGGAAGGTGATATTCTTGCAGAATGCATTAATTCTGCTATGCCTAAAGGAAAAAGTCACAAGCCTTTCCGTGTGAAAAAGATAATGGACCAGGTCCAACAAGCATCTGTGTCTTCACCTGGAACTAACAAAAATCAATTAGATGGTAAGAAAAAGAAACCTACTTCACCAGTAAAACCTATACCACAAAATACTGAATATAGAGCACATGTAAGAAAAAATGCAGACTCAAAAAATACTTTAAGTGCTGAAAGAGCTTTCTCAGACAACAAAGATTCAAAGAAACAGAACTTGAAAAATAATTCCAAGGACTTCAATAATAAGCTACCAAATAATGAAGATAGAGTCAGAGGAAGTTATACTTTTGATTCACCTCATCATTACACACCCATTGAAGGAACTCCTTACTGTTTTTCACGAAATGATTCTTTGAGTTCTCTAGATTTTGATGATGACGATGTTGACCTTTCCAGGGAAAAGGCTGAATTAAGAAAAGGTAAAGAAAATAAGGACTCAGAAACTAAAGTTACCAGTCACACAGAACTATCCTCAAATCAACAATCGGCTAATAAGACACAAGCTGTTACAAAACATCCAATAAATCGAGGTCAATCTAAACCCGTACTGCAGAAACAATCCACTTTTCCTCAGTCATCCAAAGACATACCAGACAGAGGAGCAGCAACTGATGAAAAATTACAGAATTTTGCTATTGAAAATACTCCAGTTTGCTTTTCTCGTAATTCCTCTCTGAGTTCTCTCAGTGACATTGACCAAGAAAACAATAATAACAAAGAAAATGAACCTATCAAAGAGACTGAGCCCCCTGACTCACAGGGAGAACCAAATAAACCTCAGGCATCAGGTTATGCTCCTAAATCTTTTCATGTTGAAGATACCCCCGTTTGTTTCTCAAGAAACAGTTCTCTCAGCTCTCTTAGTATTGACTCTGAAGATGACCTGTTGCAGGAATGTATAAGTTCTGCAATGCCAAAAAAGAAAAAGCCTTCAAGACTCAAGGGTGATCATGAAAAACATAGTCCCAGAAATATGGGTGGCATATTAGCTGAAGATTTGACACTTGATTTGAAAGATATACAGAGACCAGATTCAGAACATGGTTTATCCCCTGATTCAGAAAATTTTGATTGGAAAGCTATCCAGGAAGGTGCAAATTCCATAGTGAGTAGTTTACATCAAGCTGCTGCTGCTGCATGTTTATCTAGACAAGCTTCCTCTGATTCAGATTCCATCCTTTCACTGAAATCAGGAATCTCTCTGGGATCACCATTTCATCTTACACCTGATCAAGAGGAAAAACCCTTTACAAGTAATAAAGGCCCACGAATTCTAAAACCTGGGGAGAAAAGTACATTGGAAAGTAAAAAGATGGAATGTGAAAATAAAGGAATCAAAGGAGGAAAAAAGGTTTATAAAAGTTTGATTACTGGAAAAGTGAGATCTAATTCAGAAATTTCAAGCCAAATGAAGCAGCCCGTTCAAACAAACATGCCTTCAATCTCTCGAGGTAGGACAATGATCCATATTCCAGGAGTTCGAAATAGCTCCTCAAGTACAAGTCCTGTTTCTAAAAAAGGTCCACCCCTTAAGACTCCAGCCTCCAAAAGCCCTAGTGAAGGTCAGACAGCCACCACTTCTCCCAGAGGAGCCAAGCCATCGGTGAAATCAGAATTGAGTCCTGTTGCCAGGCAGACATCCCAAACAGGTGGGTCAAATAAAGGGCCTTCCAGATCAGGATCCAGAGATTCCACTCCTTCAAGACCTGCCCAGCAGCCATTAAGTAGGCCTATGCAGTCTCCAGGACGAAACTCAATTTCCCCTGGTAGAAACGGAATAAGTCCTCCTAACAAATTATCTCAACTGCCAAGGACGTCATCCCCTAGTACTGCTTCAACTAAGTCCTCAGGTTCTGGGAAAATGTCATATACATCTCCAGGCAGACAGATGAGCCAACAGAACCTTACCAAACAAACAGGCTTATCCAAGAATGGCAGTAGTATCCCAAGAAGTGAGTCTGCCTCCAAAGGACTAAATCAGATGACTAATAGCAATGGAGCCAATAAAAAGGTAGAACTTTCTAGAATGTCTTCAGCTAAATCAAGTGGAAGTGAATCTGATAGATCAGAGAGACCCATATTAGTACGCCAGTCAACTTTCATCAAAGAAGCTCCAAGCCCAACCTTAAGGAGAAAATTGGAGGAATCTGCTTCATTTGAATCTCTGTCTCCATCTTCTAGACCAGATTCACCCACTAGGTCCCAGGCACAAACTCCAGTTTTAAGTCCTTCCCTTCCTGATATGTCTTTATCCACACATTCATCTGTTCAGGCTGGTGGATGGCGAAAACTTCCACCTAATCTCAGTCCCACTGTAGAGTATAATGATGGAAGACCAGCAAAGCGTCATGATATAGCCCGCTCCCATTCTGAAAGTCCTTCCAGACTTCCAATCAATAGGGCAGGAACCTGGAAACGTGAACACAGCAAACACTCATCATCCCTTCCTCGAGTAAGCACTTGGAGAAGAACTGGAAGTTCGTCTTCAATTCTTTCTGCTTCCTCAGAATCCAGTGAAAAAGCAAAAAGTGAAGATGAAAAACACATGAACTCTATTTCAGGAACCAAACAAAATAAAGAAAACCAAGTATCCACAAAAGGAACATGGAGAAAAATAAAAGAAAGTGAAATTTCTCCTACAAATAGTACTTCTCAGACCACTTCCTCAGGTGCTACAAATGGTGCTGAATCAAAGACTCTAATTTATCAAATGGCACCTGCTGTTTCTAAAACAGAGGATGTTTGGGTTAGAATTGAGGACTGTCCCATTAACAACCCTAGATCTGGAAGATCTCCCACAGGTAATACTCCCCCAGTGATTGACAGTGTTTCAGAAAAAGGAAATCCAAATGTTAAAGATTCAAAAGATAATCAGGGAAAACAAAATGTGGGTAATGGCACTGCTTCCGTGCGCACCACGGGTTTGGAAAATCGTCTGAACTCCTTTATTCAGGTGGATGCCCCAGAGCAAAAAGGAACTGAGACAAAACCAGGACAGAGTAACCCAGTCCCTGCATCAGAGACTAATGAAAGTTCTATAGCAGAGCGCACCCCATTCAGTTCTAGCAGCTCAAGCAAACACAGTTCACCTAGTGGGACTGTTGCTGCCAGAGTGACTCCTTTTAATTACAACCCAAGCCCTAGGAAAAGCAGCGCAGATAGCACTTCGGCCCGGCCATCTCAGATCCCAACACCAGTGAATAACAACACAAAGAAACGAGACTCAAAAACCGACAGCACAGAATCCAGTGGAACTCAAAGTCCTAAGCGCCATTCTGGGTCTTACCTTGTGACATCTGTTTAAAAGAGCTGGAAGGATGAAACTAAGAAAATTGTATGTTAATTATAACTGCTATATAGAAATTTTGTTTCAAATGAAACTTTAAAAGACTGAAAAATTTTGTAAATAGGTTTGATTCTTGTTAGAGGGTTTTTGTTCTGGAAGCCATATTTGATAGTATACTTTGTCTTCACTGGTCATATTTTGGGAGGCACTCTTGATAGCTAGGAAAAAATCGTAAAGCCAAGTATATTTGTACAGTACGTTTTACATGTATTTAAGTAGCATCCCATCCCAACATCCTTTAATTATTGCTTGTCTTAAAATAATGAACACTACAGATAGAAAATATATATTGCTGTTATCAATCATTTCTAGGTTATTAACTGACTAAACTTACATCAGGGAAAAATTGGTATTTATGCAAAAAAAAAGTTTTAGTCTTTGTGAGTCCATCTAACATCATAATTAATCATGTGGCTGTGAAATTCACAGTAATATGGTTCCCAATGAACAAGTTTACCCAGCCTGCTTTGCTTTACTGCATGAATGAAACCGATGGTTCAATTTCAGAAGTAATGATTAACAGTTCTGTGGTCACATGATGTGCATAGAGATAGTTACAGTGTAATGATTTACACTATTTTGTGCTCAAAACAAAAAAAAAGTATGTGTAACTGTAAAACATTGAATGAAACTATTTTACCTGAACTAGATTTTATCTGAAAGTAGGTAGAATTTTTGCTATGCTGTAACTTGTTGTATATTCTGGTATTTGAGGTGAGATGGCTGCTCTTTTATTAATGAGACATGAATCGTGTCTCAACAGAAACTAAATGAACATTTCAGAATAAATTATTGCTGTATGTAAACTATTATTGAAATTGGTATTTGTTTGAAGGGTCTTGTTTCACATTTGTATTAATAATTGTCAAAAGGGCCTCTTCAAAGCTTATATAAATTTTTTTCTTCAGATTCTATGCATTAAGAGTAAAATTCTTACTGTAATAAAAAAAATTGAAGAAGAATGTTGCCACTTAACCATTCCATGTATTGGCACTTACCCATTCCTGACATTTTTCTTTATGTGATTAGCACTTCCTGATGTTTAATATTTTTCCACCTAAACATTTTTTTTCTTACTCTGCTGCAGCTCGGTTAAAATAAATTCATATACTGGTAATGTAAACTGCCTAGCACAGGACTAAGCATTGAACATAATAGGCCCATATAGGTTATTTCCTTCTTCTTAATAGAATTCTGTACTTGAAAAACTGATGATACTTATAGGTACTAATACAAGTGGTCTCTTCCAAGCTTTACAGTATAACTTGTCTTGCCCCTTCATCTTCTCCTTGTTGCTACTGGGTCTGACATGGACACTTTTTATCACCATGTATGTTAGGGCAAAATTTCAGCAGCCAAATATAATTACACTTTGCCATACTCAGAAAATACAAATCATGTGGAACTTCAGAGCGAGATTTAATACCACTAAGATACTCAAAAGAATATTTTAAAATCTCTGCCTGTTAAGGAAAACTTTGGTTTTGGTAGGTACAGTTCTAGGGTGTATATTAAATGTCTCCTTATAAATGGGGAAGGGAGGGAAATCCTTCCTGAAGGAAAATAAACTGACACATTTATTAACAAAGAGAATTTGCTTAATTTATCTTTCCTGATTTGTTCTAAAAGATCAGAGGGTGACTGTGTTGATAAATGCTTACATATTGGTTGAATAAATGAAAAATTATTTTAATGATAAAATTCATACACTCTATTTGGAGAAGGGAAACAATTTTTAGGCCTGGTGGGGCACTGGGAAGAGGAGAGAGGAGTAAGCACAGGTAGCTGGTGCCCTTGAAATCACATCACGTAGCTAATTATCTGAGCCTTACCTCTGTTTATAACTTACAGGTAATAAGGATTTTTTTTTTTTAAGGTAAAATACCAGTAAATAAAGTGCTGTGATTTGAACTAAGGCATTTGACTCAAAAGCCCATACTCTTTCCACTGCACCACTTTGTGAACACCTCAGTTTACTATCTTTGGAATATATCTACATTTAAATTGTCAAATTTTATCCGAAAGAAATTGTTTAAGAATAATACTATGCTTATATTGCACAACAGCGATACATACATATAGGTCATAGTTGTTTCCCTTTAGTTCCGATTTTCTAGTTTTCTGAATTACTGCATGCCAGTTTTTATAAACCACTGTATTTTTATGGAAAGAGATGGGATGTTAATTAGAATAAAATTGCCTTTTCATTCAAGTAAGGAAGAAAGCATTATCAATGCTGGAAATGAACAAGTTCCTTCTAGGTGCCAGGCCAGAAAACTCTGGAATTCCTGTAGGCAACACTGCAGGGAGCAGGGCCAATCAGCCCACTCCCCTTTGAGGAAAAGGTTGCTGGATGAGACCCTCTAGTTAGCGATAATGATTCTGAAATAGTAAGGGGCAAATTTCGACTCTGTTTTTAGATTCATAGGGTGCAGCCATAATTGATAGCAGGGGGAGGATTAGTTAAGTAAGCTGTGATGCCTGTTAAGAGAGGAAGGGGGCAAGGGAGAGTGCCCTATCTCGCTTTGTGCTGAGGAAGCAACTCCTGAGGCAGTGGTTTTCAAACGAGCACATTTGAATCACCAGAAGTGCTTATTAAAACTTAGCTGGGCCATAACCCGACAGTTGCTGATTCAGTAGGTTTGCAGCAGGGCCCAAGAATTTGCATTTCTAACAAGTTTGAAGGTGAGGCTAATGCTACTGGTCCGGGGACCACACATTTTTGAGAATTACTGCCCTAAGTTATCACAATGAAACTCCTTGAGTGATTGCTTTCAGCTCTGAATCGCAACAACTGGACCTTTAATCTGACAAAGTACACCAACAAACTCTCCTTCCTGTAGGCGTGAAAGACTTGAATATTGAGCCATTCCATCTGGTACAGCCCGTCTTAACTCCCTGTAGCAGGCAAACTTCACCAGACGAATGGCCAAGTAATTCTAAAGACTGTCTGAAGGAGCAGTTAGTGTTCTTTTTTACAGTTACTGTAAACGGCAGTAACTTCAGCAAATATCCAATTTGGGTTTGTGTTAAGATTAGACAGTGGAAGATTGATTTCAGAAGAAAGGAAAATGTCTCCAATAGCAAATCAGGTCAATATTTGAGGATACACTTAAATTGCCAAGGCACTAAAAGGGAAGTTAATGAAAGGGAAATAATGAAATAAAAGACTTAAGCCCCATAAGGATCAAATAGCACTGTAAGTACAGTCCAAATTTTCTTGATTATATAAAATATAGATCATGTTACTGCAAAGTTAATGAAGTGGAGGGGTGAGTCTGTTGGAGAGGATGGGAGCCAGCTTCACAGTATCTGAATTCATGTTACCACAGGGTTTCTTTGAATCTAAGATAGGAAAACAACAGAGTACCAGAAATGCAGAAAGTAAATTGCCCACAGCTGAAGAAAGATTTGAGTAGCTAAATCATTAAAATTTACTAAATAAAAATGATTTTTCAAAAGTCGAGTGGCTGATCCAGTGGCTGAAATAGAGTGTATACATTTTTTTAATTTCTAATAAGCCTATTTCCCTCATATTATGCTGTCTTTACAAACTATTCTGTAATATTGAAACCTGTGGACTGTGGCTCCTGTAAACCCCAGGTCATTTTCCTGCCATTCTTACAACTCTGTGGTCTATGTAAGTATATTCTGCTTTTTGTTAGGCCATTGATGCTTCTCTCAGCCTGTATGTTCTATATGTATAATATTGTTCTTGGTGCTAAATATACTTTCTTTGCTCTGATCTTCAGGATAATTCTCTACATTTGTGACTATTCACTTATTTTCTTGAAGTTATGTGATTGTTACTTTTTTATTAAAAATACTCAACATAATGTATACCAGTGAAGGTGACCATTAAATATAAAGCAACATTAGTAAAAAAAAAAAAAAAAAAAAGTCAAAATATGCCGTTAGTGAAAGAAATGCCAAACATCACCCGCTCTTCCTACACCACCTTCTGAAATCCAGACACTTAGCCTCACTGATTGGTCACAGAACCATGTACTCAATCTTTCTCCCTGACTTTGGCTGTTTGCACCAGAGGTGGATGCCTGACCTCGGGGAAATTCATCATCAGCTGGTCAGTGACCAAAGACTTGTGTAGCCTTGCTTGGAAAAAAAAACAAGTAGGCCAATCAATTTGAAATAAGAGTCACAAAGGAAATTTCTGGCTGGTGATTCAATGCTGGAACTGAAAGTTCATGCAGAGTTAAGGCTGAGATTACCATGATTGGCATCGTGAAGCTTAAGCTAAGAGAAAGCCAGCCAGCGGAGAAAGAAGAGAAGGAAACATACAGGAGACAGCAGTGAGACAAGAGTCACTACTCCTGGAATCACCTCAGTCCCTGCCATTTCCGAAACCTAGTTCTGCTTTCCTGATTTGGGGACATTTGTGAACTTCTAATCTCACTTTGTTCCTGAAGTAACTTGAAACTAACAGAAAATCACATTTAGACACACGTTAGTAAGGTTTTTATAATTTCAAAGATAGAGAAAACTTTCTAAAAAACATTAGTGGGAAGACAGGAAAAGGTTGCCTCCAAAAAAATTATGTTGGTGTCAGATTTCTCTTCAATACTAAATGCCAAATAAGAAAAAACACCACCACAAAACAATGGAACAATATATGCAGCATTTGGAAGGGAATAGAAATGTTACCTAAGAATTCTGAAAACAGCCCAACTAACATTTCATTTATTAACCTATTGGGATTCTTATTGTAGTTTTTAAAAACAAGACCTCTAAATGACAAGACGTTTGTTTTAAAAATATCAGGTTTCTCATAGGATCTATATGAGAGCTCAAAATTGGTCTTGGAAACTACACAGTGGAAACAATATCCAAACCGTACTGTGAGACTGCTTAGTAAAGACTCAGTCGCTGCCCCTAAATGCTGGAACCATCTGACACCACTGCAGTGAAATAAGATTCCATGTAGCACTTGCATCCTCACACTGCTCACTGCTTGGGGGGACGTGACTGGCAGAGGATGTGCTACGCATGCCTGTGGAGTCTGGGGAAGCTCATTGTCTTTGGTTTCTCCATTAAGGCGGCTGGATTCATAAAACATGAATTCCCCAAATCTATGAGGAATGTTGCAAAAGCCCTGGGCAACCAGAAACCAGCTGCCCCAGCAGTGAAAATAAATGGGAAGATATTAAGTAATAAAACCTAAACTTGAATAAATACGTAAATAATTGTGGTTAACCTGATAATCTCAATGTGAAATGTCCAAATAACTCAAAATAGAGATGATGAAGTGCTTAATAATTTAAATAATCTTAAATTCAAAATTATTCTAACCCAAACTGAGAAGCAAGGGTTAGGAGGGAGAGAAGAGGTAAAAGCATGCTATTTTGAATCTTATGTAGGCGGTGTCAACAAATACTATTTTACTTTTAACTTTGAAAAATACAAATTCAATTTTTTCAATTTAGTGATAACCCCAATGTTTTAAAGAAGTAAAATTTCCCATCCAAATCACTAGCTAAGCAATAACAACTAGGAATCCTTGAACAAGATATCAAAGAACAAAAGGAAATGGGAGAGGGAAAAATTAGCAACAGTGAGGCATGAAATGGTGGAATAATACCAAATAAATATATTAAACACATCATAAAATAACCATTGTTAGACTGGATAAAATAAAATCCTCCAGCTATATGCCACTAACAAAAGACAGTTGAAATCATCCAGAATGGATAAAACTAAAAGTACAAACACTTGCACAGATAAATGCAAAAAAAGCAGTCATGGCAAACTTTGTCACTATAATTTTGGATAAAAGGCATCAAACATGATGAAAATGAAATGAATATCAGTTACGAAGCTTTCTTTAAGCGCCAAATATGTGAAATAATAATGAAATGATATATCACCAAATGTATGAAAGAAAATTACAAATATAAAAAAAAGTTGACAAAAACCATGGTACCAGTGAGACTCTCAGTGTTTGACAGGTGAATTAGCCTGTACAAAACAAAAGGAGACATTATTATTTAAAATCACAACTGCCTTTTAAAAGGGTGGATCCTGTGAAAGGAAGATTCTCAGAAGGTCGTTAGCTGAGGACCTTGATGGGTTTGGAGTCTACAAAGCTAAGCCTGGAGAGTTAGAGTTAGCGAAAATTGGGTAGGTTTAGTAAAAACAGGCAAGAATTTGGAATTCTTGGGGTAGTCCAGGAATGGGGGGCTGAGGAGGAGAGAAGGCAGCACAATATTGAGAAGTCAAGGTCCTGTGTGGGGTGGCATGAGAACCTGGTGATGCGGCGGCTGAAATGATTCCAGAAGCTGAAATGTACACCACTTCAGTTGAAATCCTAGGTTCTTTGCAAAATCTCTGCCCCAGTATAAATGTATTCACTTATTTTTAACTTTCACAATCTTTCTTAACAATTACAATTAGCTTCACCATAATATTATCAATAATTATTTAAATGTAAGTATAAATTAGATTTCAACATTCAGCACTATTTCCTCTATATTACATGCCTTTGATTTTCTTCAATTCTTTATGGTAATTTAATTTGGCTTGGCTGGAGTATATCTTCAAATGGTTGTTATTTTTCCAGAAAAGCTAAATTGGAGATGTGCAGTACTTTTAAATCCATGCCTGTTTTAAAATTGTTTTCTTTTGACCTCAAAGGATAATTTGGGTCACAATTTTGGTCACAATTCTCTTTGCTCAGAACTCTTAGCTTCTAGCATTTACTATTGCTAAGAAGTTCAAATATCAGTCTGGGTTTCTTCCATTATAGAAAACTTTTATTTCCTATTTGGGTATTTATAGGGTTTTATCTTTATCCTGGTAATAATGAAATTCTACTAGCATATGTCTAGCTGTTTGTGTTTTTTTCCCACAATCCTGTCTTTTAGTACTGAATCTTTTCAATCTTGAGTCTTCAGCTCAGCAATGTTCATGTTATCTCTTTCATTATTGGGGCTCCTTCATCACTTCCTTTCTCTCACTTTGCAGCATCAGAAATCAAGCCATAATAACAGAGTATGGACTGGATGCTGAGTGTAAATCAACCATATCCATCAAAATGGCCCTTTCCATGAGATACCAGCCAGAATCTCGGTGGTGCCCACATGGGGACTGTACTGTCAGGAGTGCGTGATGTCCAGAAGTTGTACTGTGTTCCTCTAGAGGTGGGAAGAACACCTGTCCTCCACTGTGATATCAACATTTTCCCATAAGAGTACCAAAGCAGTACAGCTTGTGTTCAAATGCCTTAAAGGATTATTATTTAAAACAGTTTAATTCAAACAAATTTTACTTATAGTCTATTCTCCTACTTCAAATTATAGATATGGCAGGGGCTGGATGTGGAACATAGACAAATCTTAGTGACAAATGCATGTTGTGCTCTAATTTTCCCCCCGAGAATGAAAGTTCTGTCATTAGGTCAAGTTGTTCTACCTAACTCTTGGTTATCCCAGGGTAAATTCTCAGTGTTCTGTAGACATTGGCTTCTGACAGAATGGGAGATCATATTTCCAAAAATGGTACAATATCTCCCATCTCACATGCTTTTTTGCAATTCAAGTGTATTGTCCCTCCTTCGAGCTGGTCCTGTGACTGCTTTGACCAATAGAATGTGGAGGAAATGACATTCTGGGACTTCCAAGACCAGGTATTAAAAAGACCTAGCAGCTTCTACTTTGCGTTCTGCAGGAAACTTCTTAAAATGGTAAGAAAGACTTTATTCAAGACTATTGCAATAGGGCTATTGTAACAAAGGCAAGAGATGGAGCTCAATTCCAAATGCAGCAAAGACAGGGATTTATAGTCAAAAGTGGATGGAAAATTATTTGGAGGCAATATTAAGGATAGAAAGATTTTTACTAACCTGACTTAATAGAATTCTTGCTACAGGCCAAGGGCTTATACATCAAAGGTAGGGGATGAGGAATTTGATCAGATATCCAGGGCAGGGGAACTCTCACTGAACTTAGCAGGATTCTTGCTAAAACTGGGCTAGGTTAGGCAGGTGAAAGAAAGGGCTGGGGCAGAGGTCAAAACCTAATTGAGAAGAGGGCTCAAGGGAGCCTGTCTAAAGTTTGGTCAATGAGAGTCTTTGTCAAAGCCCAACCTAGCCATATGGAGATGCCACAACACAAGGAGAGAGAGCTGCCTAGCCAACCTTCAGCTGTTCCCAGCCATCCTAGCTGAGGCAGACATAGGAGTAAAGTCATTTTGGACTTTCCAGCTCCAGCAGATGCCGCAAAGAACAGAGATAAGCTGTTCCTGTCTATCTACTCTACCCAAACTGCAGTTACCTAAGCAAATAAAGTATTATTGTTGTTTTAAAGTACTAAGTTTTAGTTCTTTGTTACACAGCAATAGACAGGTGAAACAGGCAGCCAATCCCATTTAGCTAACAAAATATGTCTGGGCGTGCCTCAATTTCCTGATGGACTCAACTTAAGCCCAGGCTGGGATGGCCCTGCTGTGGGTGTATGTTTATCAGTCTCACCCTCAGACTTGAGAGTAGCTTGAGCAAGATTTCATTGAAATTTTGATTATAATGTATCTTAAATGTGGGTCTCTTTCAGTTTGTCTTAACTTGGAGTTCATTGAGCTTCTTTGATGTTTATGTTTTTCTTGAAATTTGGAAATTTTCAGCCATTATATATTCAAATATTCTTGCTGCCTATTTCTCTCTTCTCCTTCTGAGACTCCCACAACATGTATGTTGGTCCCCTCGATAGTGTTCTAACAGGTCTCTTAGGCTTTGTTTTTCTTCTTCTTTTTTTTTTCTTTCTCAGACTCAGGAATTTCCATTGTGCTATCTTCAAGTTTGCTTATTCTTTTTCTGTCTGCTCAAATCTGCCTTTGACTTCCTCTAGTGAATTTTTCATTTCAGTTATATTTTTCACCTCTAGAATTTGTTTTTGCTTTCTTTTTAGGTTTTTTGTCTCCGTATTGATATTTCCATTTTGTTCATACATTGTTTCCTTGACTTTCTCCATACCTTCCTTTAGTTCTTTGAGCATCCTTAAGACAGTTGTTTTAAAGTCTTTGTATAATAGATCTGCCATCAGATCTTTTTTAGGGACAATTTCTGTTGATATTTTGATATTTTTTTCCCTCTGAATGGGCTATACTTTCCTGTTTCTTTGTATATGCCTTGTGATTTTGCGTTGAAAACTGGACATTTGAATCTAATAATGTGGTAACTCTGGAAATCAGATTCTCCTCTTTCCCGGGGTTTGTTGGGTTTTGTTATTAATTTGTTTGTTTGTTTGTTTAACTGTTGTAGGCTGTTTCTGTGCCAGGGTTCAATCTGAAGTATAAACTTAAGGTCTTCTCAGGTCTTTTCTGATCCTAGCCTTTTCCTAGGCATGCACAGTTACTTTCTAATTTTCCCCGTATACGCAGTTGGTTTTGGATGTCCTATACTTTAATTTATGCCTCCCAAAAGAAAAAGAGAGAGACAAATGAAGGAGGGAGGGGCACTGTCCCTTTAAATCCTTTGGAAATCACTTCCGCTTGAGGCAAAGATGCTTGAAACAGTGGGGGGAGGTACAACAACAACGGCCACCTGCCTGTTTGTCTGCACCTCTATAATCAAAAGCAGCAATCAATGACCAGAGTACAGATGCCCAATAATTGGAAGACAAGGTGCATTTTTTTTGCCTATGCTCTGGGTCCCATGAGCTGCATGTAAGCTGCTCTTGTAACGCTTACGCAGCTGCCTGCCGCGGGACTAGGAGTAGGAATGGGAAACTGCTACTGTATTAAGAGCTGAAACTGAACAAAAATAATTGCAATTTACTGTCCAAGCCTTCCCCCGGAAGTTGCGAGGCTTTAATAGACTCCAGAGTTTCAAAATAGTTACAACAGACAGATGCTGCTAGTACAATCATTGTCCTGGTGGGAAGACAGATTCCTGGTGCTTCCTACTCCACCATCCTCCCCGAATATTCTCTCAATTCCTACTCGACTGTCTTAGGGAACTTTCTCTTGCACATCTTTATTGCCTCTTTCCACCACTGTGGACCCCACCTTGGGCCAGTAGCCTCAACCGAGATGGATAAGTTGAATTTAGTGGTATAACTGTATGAAGAAAAGGAGGACAGTTTTATAAAAATGAAATTTGAGAACAAGTGCCATCAATCTCTAAAGCCCTTTCATCATCTCAGCAATTTCCCATGTCCTGTTTTAATGCAACCTGCCTTTCCACAAGCATAAGCATTTGAAAACTTTGTATTTGGTTATTGTTTCTTTCAGCATCAGCATGGTAACAATATTGTGTATATGTTCTCTCTATCTGCCCCCCCCCATCTGCTTCTCTCTCTCTCTCTCTGTATTTGTACAATATTTCAGCAATAGTATTTTTTTTTTTAAGACAGTCTCTCTCTGTCACCCAGGCTGGAGTGCTGTGGCATCAGCCTAGCTCACAGCAACCTCAAACTCTTGGGCTCAAGCAATCCTGCCTCATCCTCTCCAGTAGCTAGGACTACAGGTGAGCACCACCACAGCCGCCTAATTTTTTTTTATTTTTTAGTAGAGAGAGGGTCTTACCCTTGCTGAGGCTAGTCTCGAACCCCTGACCTCAAGTGCTCCTCCCTTCTCGGCCTCCCAGAGTGCTAGGATTACAGGTGTGAACCACCATGCCTGGCCAGCAATAGAATTTAATAGAAGCATGGATCTGGCATTGAGCGACACTCAAAGATATTAGCTCCACCATTAATTTTCTCAGTGTATATGAACCAGGAAATATAACCACCAATTTTAATATTGGCCTTTTTTCTCCAATTACTTACATGGCTCTGTGAAAACAACGCGATGGTAAGTAGTCTACTGCATGTATTAAGCCTCAAATTACCTTGTTCATTTTCCACTTTTTAATATATGTATGTATATCCTAAAGCAGATAAACTATGTATTTTAGAGTTTGGATTCATTTCATCTTTAAATGTACTCCTCTATTTTTGGTCATTACAGGAAACACTTGTTACAGGAATCTTGTACATTTCAGAAAGAAGAGTTATTTATTTACATCAGGACCAAACTTACTCTGGAACCTAAGAAACTACAAGAAAGACTGAGAGAGAGGAAATGAGAGATGTCAGAGGCTTCCAGTCAGACTAGCTGAACACCTATGTTCAGCCCTCATTAGCCTGAATGAGCAAATTACCTAATTTCACTGTGACACAAGATTTAGGGGAGATTCTTATTTGTTTGGTTTTTTAGTTTGCTTGGGGGTTTTTTTTGTTTGTTTTTTTCATCTATAAAGAGAAAACCTATCTCACCTTGCCTGGTTTTCTGAAAAATGCCTTTGTAGGTGTGGAATAAACAGGAAAATAGGAATGAAACTGTGTTTAGTTGGATAGAGATGCTGAAATAGCACTTTACAATCAACCTAAGCCATGCAAAAATATACAGGCATACCCAGACATATTGTGGGTTTGGCTCCAGACCACCAAAATAAAGTGACTCACACAATGTTTTGGTTTCCCAGTGCATATAAAAGCTATGTTTACATTATCTTGAAGTCTATTAAGTGTGCAATGGCATTATGTCCCCCAAAATAATGTACATGCCTTAATTTTAAGGTATTTTATTGCCAAAAATGCCAACAATCATCTGAACTTTCAGCAAGTTGTAATCTTTATGCTAGTGGAGGGTCTTGCCTCAATGTTGATGGCTGCTGACTGACCAGGGTGGTGGTTGCTGAAGGTTGGAGTGGCTGTGGCAATTTCTTCAAATGAGACAGCACTGAAGTTTTCAACATCAATTGACTTCTTTTCATGAAGGATTTCTCTGTAGCATGTGATGCTGTTTGGTAGCATTTTACCCACAGTAGAACTTCTTACAAAATTGGAGTAGTTTCCATCTCAAGAAACCACTTTCTTTGCTCATTCATAAGAAGCAACTCCTCATCTGTTAAAAAAATTTTTTTTAAATCTCCAGATGCTCATGATTGGAAATCTGTTAAAATTTTATCATGAG
Source organism: Indri indri (assembly GCA_004363605.1). Classification (NCBI taxonomy): domain Eukaryota; kingdom Metazoa; phylum Chordata; class Mammalia; order Primates; family Indriidae; genus Indri; species Indri indri. Next base: position 70,837 of record RJWJ010003101.1, on the reverse strand, counting down.
AGTACAGCAATTCATTCACATCTTCAGGCTCCACTTATCTTTGTAGTTCCCTTGTTATTTTCAACACATCTGTGGTTAATTCTTCCTGAAGTCTTAAACCCCTCAAAGTCATCCATGGGGATTGGTATAAACTTCTTCCAAATGCTTGTTAATGTTGATATTTTGACCTCCTCCCATGAATCATGGATGTTCTTAATGGCATCTAGAATGGTGAATCCTCTCCAGAAGTTTTTCGATTTACTTTGTCTATATCCATCATAGGAATGACTACCTATGGCTGCTATATTCTTACAAAATGTATTTAAGTAATAAGACTTGAAAGTTGAAATTACTCTTTGATCAAAGGGCTACATAATGGACGACATGTTAGCAGGGATGAAAACCCTATTTATCTCCTTGTATATCTCCATCAGAGATCTCGGGCGTTAGTTGGGCATGCTGGCTTACGCCTGTAATACTAGCACTCTGGGAGGCCAAGGCAGGAAGATCACTTGAGGTCAGGGGTTCAAGACCAGCCTGAGCAAGAGCAAGACCCATCTCTACTAAGAATAGAAAAAATTAGCTGGGAGTGGTGGCACGCGCTTGTAGTCCCAGCCACTTGGGAGGCTGAGGCAGGAGAATCGCTTGAGCCCAAGAGTTTGAGGTTGCTGTGAGCTAGGCTGATGCCACAGCACTCTACCCTGGGTGACAGAGCAAGAGTCTGTCTCAAAAAAAAAAAAAAGAAGAAGAAGAAGAAGAAAACAGAGATCTTGAGTGTCTACGTCCATTGTCAATGAACAGTAATATTTTGAAAGGAATCTTTTTTCCTGAGCAGTAGGTCGCAACGGTGGGCTTAAAATATTCAGTAAATCATGCTATAAACAGATGTGCTGTCATCCAGGCTTTTTTGTTTCATTTATAAAGCACAGTCAAAATTGATTTAACATAATTCTTAAAGGCCCTAGGATTTTCAGAATGGTCAGTGAGCATTAGCTTCAACTTAAAGCCACTAGCTGCAATAGCTCCTAACAAGACTGTCAGCCTTTCTCAGTTGGGTTTCTGAAAAAGAAAAAAAAAAAAAAGATGGTCAGCCTGTCCTTTAAAGCTTTGAAGCCAGGCATCTCTAGCCAAGAAAGTCCTAGATGGCATCTTTTTCCAAGAGAAGGCTGTTTTGTGTACATTGAAAATCTGTTGTTTAGTGTAGCCACCTTCATCAGTTACCTTACCTAGACCTTCGGATAACATGCTGCAGCTTCTCCATCAGCACTTGCTGCTTCACCTTGCGCTTTTATGTTATAGAGATGGCTTCTTTCCTTAACCTTCATGTATCAACCGCTGCCAGCTTCAAACTTCCCTTCTGCAGCTTCCTTACCTCTCTCAGCCTTCACAGAATTGAAGAGAGTTAGGGCCTTGCTCTGGATTAGGTTTTGGCTTAAAGGGAATATTGTGGCTAGTTTGATCTTCTTTCCACATCACTAAAACTTTCTCCATATCAGCAATCTGATCATTTGCGTGTTTATTGTAGTAATTTCCTTTTAATCTCCTTCAAGAACTTTTCCGCTGCACTCAGAACTTGGCTGTTTGTTGTGTGAGGCTTACCTTTCAGCCTATCTCAGCTTATATGTGCCTTCCTTACTAAACTTAATCATTTCTAGCTTTTGATTTAAAGTGAGGGATGCATGACTTTTCACTTGAACACTTAGAGGCTACTATAGGGTTTTAATTGACCTAATTTCAATATTTTTGTGTCTCAGGAAACAGGGAGACTCAAGAGTGGGATGGGGGGAAAATGGCCAGTCGGTGGAGCAGTCAGAACACATACAACATTAATTGAATAAGTCTACTGGTTTATAGGGAAGCGGTTCATGGTGCCACAGGAAAGTGATTCCCAATACCGGGAGCCTTTTTAGGTCCAATAGGGTCTTTGACTACACAAGAAATAAAAGAAAACCAGCCCCTGGTTGCTGTGGCCTTTCTATTTAAGCAACGGCTTAATTATAGGCTAAACAAGGGGAGGAATATTCATGGTGGGGCGGTGTTTCACCGTCTTGGTTCTAACTGGTTGGAACTTGCCCTGCCCATCCTGTTTTGATCTGGGTAATTTGAAACTGTTTTGAGAATTCCGGACTCCACTAGGCGATGCTGCAGCAATGCCCAAAGCAGTACCTGTCAGTTCCATGTCTCAATGGTGCCCCAAAACAATTACGATAGTATCAACAAAGATCACTGATCACCGTAAGATGTAACAATGAAAAAGTCTGAAATATTTCAAGAATTACCAAAATGTGACACAAAGACACAAGGTTAGTGCATGCTGTTGAAAAATGGTGATTATTGACCCCAGGGTTGCCAATAACCTTCAATTTGTAAAAATGCAATATCCGCGCAGTGCAATAAAACAAAGTAGGCCTATAATGAATTTTAGGGTAGAAGGTGTCCCTCTGAAGTCTAAAAGGTGACTGACTAGTCAAGTTGCTAACATTAATACAGTACACTGAAACACAGGGTCAGTTACTTTGCTAGTTTCACCACTATAATAATCCCCTTTTGCCAAGTTGAGAGCAATCTGTCGGGCCCAGGAGCACATAAGAAGTAAACACAAAGAGCATTTCCTTGTCTGCTCTGACATGTACTTGCGCTCCGAAATACACAGATTTCCCTCATTACAGCCCTGCCCCTCAAGTGAGGACACCTAGCACCACCCACACTCCGCAGCCAGCAACTAGGAGAGAGCCTAAACTACTAAACTCGGTCTAATGACGGCGCATGCGCCTATAACGTCGCGAGATTTGGGAAAGGAATGAATCACGGCTTCCACGATCCTCTCGCGAGAGGAGAGGTCTTCGAGCCACGTCAGAGACTAGAGATCCTGACGCCGAGCGACAGGTGCTGGAACAAACAGATGGTGAAAAATTAGGGAGGCGGAGCCGTTTTGGTGGGGCAGGACTTCCGCCGGAAGAGCTAGCTGTCTAAGAAACTCAGAGCCGAGTTCCGGTTGGTTTTCTCCCTGGGAGTTTTGTGCTGGCGCTGTGCGGACCTCTGTGAGAATGGCTTGCGCAGCCGCGCGGTCTCCGGCCGACCAGGACAGGTGGGTCCTGGGGAGGTGGGTCCTGAGAAAGGAAGGGGCTTGCTGCGATGCCGCGGGTGCTGCGCCTCCCTTCCCCAACCCTCGGCCGTGAGCTCTGCCTGGGCCGCAGGCTGCGCGCCTCGGCCTTCCCCGGGCTGCTCGTTCCTCCGGGAAGTCTGCAGCACTGAGTAGGCTCTTCGCAGGTCCCCCGAAATTCCGACCTTAGGTAGTTCGGGTTTACCTGTGCCTGAGATGAAGGACTCTGGGTGTTACGTGGGCATGATACTAAGTAACAGAATCTGAGTGAGGAATGTGTTCTTTTAATTGTTACATTCAGAAGGGCTCCTATGGGTTCTTTAAAGTTTTTAACACCTCATGCACCGTACTTTTTTTTTTGAGGGCGAGGCCCACCTCTCAGGAACTTGTGACAGGGAGCTGTGTCTAATGTAACAGTTACCACATCGTTTTGTCTCTCTCTCTTTTTTTTTTTCCAATGTTATCTAAGGTTTTAACTCTTATTTTTTCCATTCAAGGTAGTGAATAATAACGTTTCCTTTTTAAGTTAACGGCTCTAATTTAGAGAAAAACTGTTAAGCAAATAATAGTATAGGTGTACACCGGCGATGGTGATGACGTCGGACTGAATGAATGAATTTTCGGAAATACTGCTCTGGTGATATTGGATGTGCTTTTCCTGTGGCAGGTTTATTTGTATCTATCCTGCCTATTTAAATAATAAGAAGACCATCGCAGAAGGAAGGCGGATCCCCATCAGTAAGGTAATCCGGTGGCTGGCACCTCAGTCCTTGAGGGGTTGGGGGAAGTTGTCCCTATAGGGCCACAAGGATTTCTTATACTTCACTGCATTTGCTTAGGGCTTGAGGAGAACAGCAGCCAAGAATTGGGGGTGCTTTTCTTAGTATTGGTGAAACCAGAAAGACATTAATTTATAGCTGAAGGGATTTTTTAAAAAATTGTTCTTAATGAGCCCGTGTTTGTAAAGAAGTGTGTGTGTGTGTGTGTGTGTGTGTGTGTGTGTGTGTTGGGGGCCGGGGTCTGTAGAGCTTACACTTTTTTCCTAAACCAATCACGACAATTTTCCCCTTAGGAAAGGAAATTAAAATTATGGCATTGTACAGTAGAACACTTAGAATGCAGTGGAGTTTTTTAAAAGTATGTGAAAAAGACCTGCCAAAAGTTCAACCCTGTTGAGTTGTATCTCTAAGAGCTCCTAACTTAAAAAAAAAAAGTAGACTGTTAAAGTTATAAAAGATATGATTTCTTCCTTGTATACTTTGGATAGAAAAGCCCAAGTTTTTAGTTGGTGTGGTGGCTTGAGTTTGGAAAATGCCTAATGCCAAGCAAAGGCTTTTGTAGAAGCTTTTTATTTTTAAAATTGATGTCATATTCTGTTTTTAAGCAGTCATTTAGATTTTGTAATATAATGACAGATTAAAGGTAACTTGGTCTGAAGCGATAAATTTTCACAAAGTGCTACACCTGAGTAGCCTAATTAGAAAACATTACCAGTATCCAGGAAGATTCCTTTACATCCCCTTCTGGTCACTGTCTCCTCCACATAGGAAGGATAACCACTGTCCTGACTTCAGACATTAAAGATTACTTTTGCTTGTTTTTGAATTTATATAAATGGAATTATGCACTATGTACTTTTGTGTCTTTTTTCACCAAACTTTAAAGTTATGAGATTTATCCACATTTTTTAATGTAGTTGAATTTTCATTGCTTTGTAGCAAAGTTTGTCAACAGCAACACCCTTGTCATTTTGAGCCAGATAACTCTTTGTTTTAGGGGGCTGTCCTGTGCATTGTAAGTTGTTCAGCAGTATCCCTGGCCTCTACCCACTAGATCACAAGTCCTCCACCTCCACATCCCCAGCTTTGACAATCAAAAATGTCTGTGAGCATTGCCAAATGTCTTTTTTTGGAGGCTGGGGGTTGGAATTCCCCTGCTGAAAACCACTGTCCTATAGTATTGCATTTTGTGACTATACTACAGTCCTTACTACTCTTGATGAATAATTGGGTTGTTTCTAGTTTGGGGCTGCTATGAACATTCTCAAGCTTGTATTTTAGTGAACATATTTTTGCATTTCTGCTGAATGCAACTAGGAGTGGCATTGCACACAGGAAATGCATATATTCAGCTTTAGTAAATACTGCCAGTTTTCTAAAGTAGTTGTATGTGTCATTGTTTAAATAGTCAATATTCACTAAGCACCAACCATGTTTAAAGTACCATTCCAGGCGCTGGGAAATACACTGGTGAACAAAGTACCTGCCCTCAGAAGTTTGTGTTCTGTTGGGAGAGACAGACACACATGTATGCATCAGGGATACTACCGGGAATTTTTACAATTACAGTTGAAACAACTGTACCTAGTAAAAAAGAAAATGTAGGGGTTTGATGTGTTTTGATTATAGTATTTAAAATAATATACACAACACTATGGTGATATCCACTTAAAGCTTAGCTATTTCGTGTTTTTGTTAACTGTTCAGGCTGTTGAAAATCCTACAGCTACAGAGATTCAAGATGTATGCTCAGCAGTTGGACTTAATGTATTTCTTGAGGTATGATGTCATTCTTTCTTCATTATTTTATATACTCATTGATGTAATAACTTTCTTAAAGCCTTTTTCTTTTGTTTTATTTATATTAGAAAAATAAAATGTACTCTAGAGAATGGAATCGTGATGTCCAATACAGAGGCAGAGTCCGGGTTCAGCTTAAACAGGAAGATGGCAGCCTCTGTCTTGTACAGTTTCCGTCACGTAAGCTTTTTTAAATGAACGAATAGGGTTCGGGAGTAGGTTATTCCTCTACAATACAAAAAAAGTTGTAAAACTGAAAGGTAAAAATCAGAGATTGCATTCTACAGATTAATCTAGAAAAAGGACTACTGCCGATGGAGAGAGGTAAACAGTGGTTCTAATTTCTTTTAGGTTTAAGGGCCTCTTTGAGAATGTGATGAAACCTACTAATTGTTTTTCAAAAAAGGTTGTTTTTGTGAACATTTTATGAACCTCTGGAAATCTGTCATTGCTCCCAAGTTAAGAGTATAAAATTATTCAGCAGTTGGATATTGCTTGCCATTTCAGAGACCCTTCAGGTCTGTTAATTGTAATTTGTAGCATTAATCTAAAAAGCAAGAGATGCGTAGTGTCGTACCACTTATGTAAGTTTACCAAATATTACTTATTTATTGATAGATTTATATGTAATATTATCTGTTGATGTAAATGTTTTTGAAATAGACTGGAAGGGAATACCCACTTCTTAAGACAATAGTTGCCTAATGATGAGCAGAGGGTAGGGAGTAGAGATTGGTGATGGTCAGAGAAGACTGTGGCTTCATCTTGTGTTTTATTTCATGAAAAACAACAATACAATAAAACTGATCATCAGTATAACAAAATGTTCTGGGTGTCAGGAAGGTAAGCGTTTATTTATAGGTTCTTTATTTTTCTGAATTATTTCTAAAAAGTATATTTTAATTTTTATAAATGGAGTGATTTGCTTTTTAAAAATTTTTCTGCAGTTTAATAACTCCTTCAGTTTAATTAAACTCTCCCATTTAATTCAACTAAAAACAAATTGTCAGACAAACTGACAACTTGTTTTTACTTGAATTAAGATAGGTTGGTTTTTATGTATCAAAACCTGTCGGGACTGGTAAGTATTGCTACAAACTGAAGATTCTGACTCAGGAGTGACCGTGTATTCTGATTTTTTTTTTCCTTCTCTTTGATATTTTCCTATACTACATATCAAAAGGCTAAAAATAAACAAAAAACTTTTGATTTGACCAGTAAATAAAATAGTGGTAAACATTGTGGTTAAAAAGATGTCACGTCCTGTTTCCAATAAGAAACTAGTAACATTGTAAAAAGAGAGGAAAGCTGAGGAGCTTGATATGTTACGGTAAGGACAGTAGGTAAAATATGTTGTAGCGTAAGGACATTGATTTTTGCTATAAAATTGAGAGACCGTGTGTTTCTGTAGCTTAAGATACAATGATATTCTGACTCTTTCCAACTTGTTATATTTAGATATATTTTGGTCTACAACCCAGTTACTAGGACCAAGACCAAAATTTTTGTCTCAAACTTACTGTTTTATGTTTTGTTTTGCTTTGTTTTGTTTACTTAAATATTTTCAACATTGCTCTCACTCTCAGTAAATTTTCTCCAGTAGAAGTCCCCACTTGAGCAAGTCACTGTCTTCACAGTCATTTGATTTTTTTAAATTACTTCCCATTTTCTCGATGTGATAGTTTCTTGGACTTTATGATATTCAACGTAACGACCTCTTATGTCTTATTTCTCAGATTATACACTAAGCCTAACTTCTGGTTCCTAGGTAAGTCAGTAATGTTGTACGCAGCGGAAATGATACCCAAACTAAAAACAAGGACACAGAAAACAGGAGTTGGTGACCAAAGTCTTCAGCAAGGAGAGGGAAGTAAAAAAGGGAAAGGAAAGAAGAAGAAGTGACTTACTATGAGCATCATTTATGTGATAGTACTCCAAGAGACATGAACGGAGGCTTCTAATTTGTATCTGAGAGAAGCAGAAGCTCTTTGTTTGCATTATTTTACTGAACTATGCACACTTGCGCCTCCCATCATCATCAGAGTTGACAATGAAATAAATGTATGTCAGAACTTTGCATCTAGCTTTTATGCAGTAAAAAAGATTTTTTTTTGTCTTTCAATGTAAAGTTTTTGTGGAAGGAAGAATTTTTTTTTTTTTTGCATTTTTTTTATTTCAGCATATTATGGGGGTACAGATGTTTAGGTTACATATGTTGCCCTTACCCCCCCTCCCTCCAAGAAGAATATTTTTAAATGGACAATGGACTATACAATAAGTTACTTGAAATCCTGTATCTGTTTGTCTTCTATGTAAATGTATGTTTCAGATAAGTTTAATGAGATTTGAAATACACATTTTGTTCACCTTTTAAGTTAATGAAATAAAATTTGGAACTGACTTTTGCAGCTTTTGCTTATGAACTAATTAATGCCAGTAGAGGAGGTAATTAAAGAGAATAGGTAACGGGAGTTTCAACAGTGAGCCTAAACTAGAAGAAAGTGGTAAGTCCTCTTGTGGGTAGGAGGGGGGTCTATGAACAGCCAGTCTGTAGATCATATTCTTTTAATCTGTTATTGTAATTGTTCGATTACTAGTTTTTTGTCATATGAATCCTGGATTTTAAGCTTTAAATTTGTTTATTTTATAGGTTTAAGAACGTTATTTTCATTGAAGTTCTAAAATTACCTATGCTTTTAGCACTTTGAGGTATACTTTTTCAAGAAACTAAATTGAGTTGGTGCTTCTGAATTTATTTTAAAGCACTGTTTCTGAAAGCGGTGATTTTGAGCTATCCTGATTCTTGTTCTTCCTGAGGCCTGGTTTAGCTTTTCCTTGAATTCTGTGAGCTACCTCATATATTAATACTTCCAGTAAATGCTATTTTCTTTAAATTTTTATTGCCTGTGGTCAAACAATCCCAATTGATTTCAAAATAAGCAAACCCAGAGTTATGGAGCTTTAAATGGGAGTATACATCCTATCTGTATGAAGATGATCTATTGGTGTGCAAGATGAAGTGTCAGAATTTCTACTAATTTTTTCACTCTAACAATTTCTGTTATGTTTTACAGTGAACATAATAGTATAGCAGTTTATATATTTGACTTACAAATAAATATTTGGGGAGTATGTGTAAAACAATTCTTAGCAGCCCTTTTTGGGAAAATTATCACTTAGGAATGTGTTCGTGTAACAGAAAACGGAGACTTGAGCTAGAGTTTATTTTATTTTATTTTTTTGAATAACTTGAAATCCAAAGGAGGTTGTTATAGGTGCTGGTTCAGCTCTCAGTGATGCCTTCTTTGTATTTTTTCACTCTCATTTTCCATGGCATATTTCTGACAGCCTTATGATTTATGTCTCAAGCTTGTAAACGGGCTGACACTTATGTAACAGTTCAAGTCAACAAGAAAAGATAGCTGTGCCAGCCACTTTCGTCCCCCTTTAAAAGGAAAGCAAGAGATTTCTCAGAATTCCTCTCAGCAGACTTTCACTTAAGTTTCATTGTTGACAACTGTGGCACATGTCCATCTCTGGCTGCAAAGGAAGCTGGGAAAATGAATACAGTAGTACCCCTCATCCACGGGAAACACATTCCAGGACTCCCAGTGGATGCCTACAACAGTGGATAGTAGCAAACCCTGTATGTATGTTGTTTTTTCCTATGCTTACATAGCTATGATGAAGTTTTAATTTATAAGTTAGGCATAGTAAGATATTATCAAAAATAACTAACAGAACAGTTATGCTGTATAAAAGTTAACATGAATGTGGTCAAAGTAATTTCATTGTGCTGTGCTTGCCTGTTTTCAGGCCTCAGTTGACTATGGGTAATGGGAACCACAGGAAGTGAAACCACAGATAAGGGAGACTACTGCTGTTTAGAGCTTTTTCAGTTGTGACAGTCAAAGCAGTTATGGAAGAAAGTAGCTGAGAATGCATACTGGTGTAGCCAATTTAAAAGATTTGTCACAAAATGATGACTGGAATCTAAAATTGTTTTAGTTATGGGGCAATAAGGATTGTCGGTGCTGTGGTTTGTCCCTTCCAGAACTCATGTTGAAATTTAATTGCCATTGTGTTGTTACTGAGAGGTGGGTGGTGATTGGGCCATGGGACTCTGCCTTCTGAATGGATTAATATCATCTCAGGAGTGGGTTTGTTACAAAATGGAATTTGGCTAACTCTCTTGCTGTCTTGAGCACACCCCCTTGACTTTGAGCATGAAGGCCTTTGCCAGATTTTGGTGCCATGCTCTTGGATTTCCCGGTCTCCAACCATAAACCAAATACATTTCTATTCATTATAAATTACCCAGTCTGTGGTATTCTGTTGTATAACAACATAAAACACTAAAACAGAGAATGTTTGAGAACTATTATTGTAACAGTGTATTGTTTCTTCACATTGTTGAAATTGGTGCAAAATCAAACTTTTCTTTTTTGCCAATTGATAAGTGAAAAATGGAATCTTTAAAAAGTTTTTTAATTTAAAAAAAATTTTGTAGAGATGGGGTCTCACCGTGTTGCCCAGGCTGGACTCAAAACTCCTGGGTAAAGCAACCCTGCCCAGTAACTGGGACTATAGGCACACTCCACCTTGCCTGGCTGAAAAATGGAATCTTAATGAACAAAGTTGAGCATTTCCTCATATGCTCAAATGCTGTTTGTATCCATTTCAATGATTCGTGTTCACATCCCCTGCCCACTTTTTTTTTTTTTTTGAGACAGAGTCTCACTCTTTTGCCTGTGCTAGAGTGCCCTGGCGTCAGCCTAGCTCACTGCAACCTCAAGCTCCTGGGCTCAAGCAATCCTCCTGACTCAGCCTCCCGAGTAGCTGGGACTACAGGCATGCACCACCATGCCTGGCTAATTTTTTCTATATATTTTTAGTTGTCCAGCTAATTTCTTTCTATTTTTAGTAGAGACAGGGTCTCGCTCTTGCTCAGGCTGGTCTCGAACTCCTGAGCTCAAACAATCTGCCTGCCTCGGCCTCCCAGAGTGCTAGGATTACAGGTGTGAGCCACTGCCCCTGGCCCATCCCCTGCCCACTTTTTAAGAACTTTGTCAAAATTATACTTGTGCATAATTTAAAGAGCCAGCTAGTTTTAACAGTTTCAGTTTTAGGCATTAACTTCCTTCTGTAGAAGAGGAGGATCCAGTTTTCCTTCGTCTTTTCTCCCAATGACACACATGCATGTTTCTCATCTTTGTATTCTACCAATGTATTTTATAATTTTAATCACTGTTCAGAGTTTACGTTTTATCATACATTGCATTCACACCTGAGTCATGTAGCACCTTTGCTAGTCAAAAGTATGGTCTGGGGACCAGTAGCACTGGCCTCCCCTGAAAGCTTGTGAAAAATGCAGTATCTTTGGCCCTAGCAAAGAATTCTAATGCATTGAACAAGATCTCCAGGTGATACTTGTGCACATTAAAGTTTGAGAAACACAGAAGTACACTATGGTTATCTTAGTTTTTCTGGACTTCTTATTTTCTTTGGCATTAAATATTCTTTCATTTGCTTAGATTTCTAAATACCACTAATTGAACCACAAATTATCAGTTGTCAGAGCGTCCTTTCAAAAAGCTCATTCACATCAGGTAGTTTATTAATTTCATCTTTATTTTGAGACAGCGTCTCACTCCGTTGCCCAGGTTATAGTGTGGTGGTGTTATAGCTCAAACGCCTGACCTCAGGTGATCCATCTCAGCCTCCTGAGTAGCTGGGATTACAGGCATGAGCCACTGCACCCAGCCAACCTGGCTCTAATCCCTTACCCTTTAGACCTAGGGCACAGCTTCACTCTGGACTCTCTCCACTCTGTGATACGGAGTGTGACTCAATTTCACGCTCTGCTGTTTTGGAGATGTGTACTCATGTATCCCATGTCGTCTTATTTTTTGCATTACTCCTTTGTGTAGCTCATCTTCAGGATCTTCCTGAGAAAAGTGCAAGGGAGGTAAATGTTCTTAGACCCTACATATCTGAAAATGTCGTCGTGCTACCCTTACATTGTTTGGCTGGGTATAGGATTAGAATTGGAGATCATTTTGTTTCAGAAGGTCAAAGTTATTGCTTCACGTTCCTCTGATCTCTCGTAGCTAAAGGGAAGCTCAAACCATTCTTGTTCACAATCATGATTTTGGTTCTCAGTATTCTGAAATATCACAATAGTGTATGGGTCTTTTTTGCTCATTGTGCTGGGTCACACAATCTGGGAATTTGCATTCAGTTCAGGCAATTTTTTCTCAAAATTTCATTGATGATTTTTCTCCCCTTCTGACCTTTCTTGGAACTCCTTATTTGAATATTAGAACTGCTGGCATTGTCCTCAAATTTTCTTTTTTCCCCTTATTTACTTGTCTTTTCCTTTGTAGTCTCTTCTTAGATTTCTTCAGCTTCATCTTCCAACCTTTCTATTGGATTTTCCATTTATCTTTTCAGCTTCTCTAAGCAGTTTTTTGTTATCTGCATGTTTCCTTTTTCTACCACTCTATTCTTACATTTCATGGATGTAGCTTCTTATTTCTCAGCAGGTATGAATTATATTCTTACCATTTTCAATTCCCGTTTTTTCTGTTTTTATTTTGATCCCTGTCATATTAAGTGGCTTGCTGGTTTAAGAGTGAAAGACCAAAAGTTTACTGGAAGTTCTGAACACATAAGAAGGGTTGGTGGCCCGTGTGCTTCACTAAATTCTCCGAAAGGCATCTGGCTGGGATGCCTTTGGGAGAATTTCCAACATCAGAGGTGATCCACTTCCCCAGAGAGGAGTCTTACAATATTCCAGGAGGATAAAGTCTGCTTGGTAGGGTTCTGGAAGCCTAGTGGGAGAAGGCTAGGTGGGGGAAATTGGTCTCAGCATAGTCATTCCATCCTGTTTTAAATACAATCTCTCTCTCAACTCTGCTTTTGTTTCCCACTCCAGAGACCCTCTTACTATCTCCAGAGGATAAACCTCCAGTTTGGGGTTTTGTTTTTGTTTTTGTTTTTTTACCTGAATGGGGATAGAGAGTAGTTTTTCACCAATCCTCCTTACTTCAGCTACCTTCCAACATGAACCATGATCATGCCACTGCACTCCAGCCTGGGCAATGGAGTGAGACTCTGTCTCTTTTATAAAAAAAAAAAAAAAAATTGCTCTTTGCAATTTTCTGGTGTTTGGGGGTGACTCTACATGGTCAAAGATAGACAAGGCGTGGTAGACAGAATAATGTCCGTTCCAGAGATGTCCACATCCTAATCCCCGAGACCTGTAACTATGTTAACCTTACATGGCAAAAAGGGCTTTGCAGATGTGATTATGAATCTTGAGTTGAAGAGATTATGCTGGATTATCCAGGTGGGCCTAATTTCACAAGGGTCCTTGTAAGAGGGAGACAGGAAAGCCAGAGTCAGAAGGAGTTGTGATGACGGAAGTGGAAGGCAGAGATGGGACCACGGGCCAAGGAATACAGGCAGTGTCTTGAGGTTGGAAAAGGCAAGGAAATGAGTTCACCTCTAGAGTCTCCAAAAGAAATGCAGCCCAGCCAACGGATTTTGAATGTTCAACCTCCAGATAATACATACGTGTAGTTTTAGGCCTCTAAATTTTTGGCAATTTCTTACAGCAGCAGTGGGAAGCTGATACACCAGTTGAACTAAGTATTAATAGCTAGGAAACTCTCCAGGCCTTGGGATTTTTGCCTTCAGTAGTAGTCTCTACCAGTGGTTCTCAACCCTGGCCACATACTAGAATCACCTGAAGAGTTTATAAAGCGTATTGGTACCTGGGTACCACAGTATGCTGATTAAATCAGAATTTCTCCTAGTGGGGACAGATACCAGTAGTTTTGGAAAGGTTCTCAGGTGATTCTAATGTGCAGCCAGGTCTGAAAACCTCCGTGTACTAAGTGTAAAGATAGCATTTCCCTAACCCAGTGGTTTTATCTGATTTCTGGACCATTGACATCACCTGGGATGTTGAAAATGCAAAATTTGCAGCCCCTTCCCAGACATACTCAGTCAGAAACTTTGAGCATAGGGCCTGGCAATCTGTTTTAATAACATTCCTCCATCCTCATCCCCATAAATTCTGATGCACACTGAAGTTTGAGAACCATTAATCTAACCAAAGAAATTCCTTAAATTCTCTATGAGGTTTGTGTTGTAAGATTCTTTAAGAGTTAATATTATAGTAATGAGCCAGAAAAAAAATTTTTTTTGGCATGGACTCACTTTGTTGCCCAGGCATGAAGACAGTGGCATGATCATAGCTCACTGCAACCTCAAACTCCTGGGCTTAAGCAATCCTCCTGCCTTAAACTCCAGAGTAGCTGGGCGCTGGGACTACAGGCACACGCCACCACACCTGGCTAATTTTTCCATTTTTTTGTAGAGACACAGTCTCCCAGTGTTGTTCAGGCTGGTCTGGAATTCCTGACCTCAAGCAGTGCTCCCACCTCGGCCTCCCAAAGTGCTAGGAATATAGGCGTGAGCCACCGTGCCCAACCCAGGAAAAACTTCTCGTATTCTCAAATATGTTTACTTTCTTACCATGCTATATAGAACTATAGTATTAATATTTGATGGCTAAGGATATGAATTGTACCTGTGTTATTTTAAACACCATGATTCTCGACATATAGACATAAAGCAGATGTAGGAAATGAAGCTGACCAAAGCAAACCTTTCAGAAGTAGGGTGGTGGCTCATGTCTGTAATCTCAGCACTTTGGGAAACTGAGGTAGGAGGATCGCTTGAGGCCAGGAGTTCAAGACTAGCCTGGGCAACATAGTGAGACCCCATCTTCAAAAAAAAAAAAAAAAAAGCCAGCGGTGGTGTGTGCTATAGTCCCAGCTGCACAGGAGTCTGAGATGGGAGGGTCGCTTGAGCTCAAGTTCAAGGTCGCAGTGGACTATGATCATCCCACTGCAGTCCAGCCTGGGCAACAGAGCAAGACCCTGTCCCTATAAACAAGAAAAAAAGTAGATATTTTTAATAAAATTCTCAAGTTCTTTTTTATTCTCTTCTTAGTATAGAATGATTTGGAGGCACATATAAGAAATGTTTACCGCATCAAAATGTGTGCAATACAGTATCATGAATCTTTGTAATGCAGCATACAGGTAGAAAGCCATGGTTTAAGTTTCCTTTAAATAGTGCTAATTACTGGTAGAAACTTTTAGGTTGGTGTATTTTCTTTTCCTTGGTAAACAGTAACCACCAGGGGAAAATTATAAGCCACGTGAGGAATAGAGTTAATCAACAGTGTTATGGCTCATTTATCTGTATTTACTTAAAATTTTGCTTGAATAATTCTGGGCTAGGGAACCCTCCCCCTCCCTCCCCCCCACAAAATACAATGAAATATAACAGATGAGATCTGAATTTTATTTACATCCATTTCCATTCAATATATCACATCCTCAGGATAGGTGGTAACTTACTTAAAGGCTATGCCCATTTTCTTCAGGCTATGGTCCAGAATAGCAGTAGTCTGTTGATCTGAATGATTGGAGCCTTCAAGATAGGGAGTAACTGCTGCAGGAATTTCTTCCTTTGTTTGAAGAATTTAATCTATTTAGCAGGAATTCTGTAACTTTACATACCCTTGAAATACTATTCACGTAAAAATAAATTGTTTGTTTTCTAGCCAGACACAGACTCAATTAGTTCTTCAAATACTTTAGCCATGGCAGTATTTTATTTGGGAAATAATATGAGACAGAATTGTTTAACTCATATCTTCTCTTGCCATTAACATTTACACTTCACCTGCCAAAAATAGTAACTTAAGTTTCTTGTAGAACGCATCATAGGAGAAAGCAGTGATACCAAGAGGTCAAAAAAATTGCATTCAGAATATATTTTACTTCAGTAGTTTTAAAATGGATATTAGCCTGTAATTATGAGCAATAGCAACTTTTATGCCTCCTGTCTTGTCTGATAATATATTCTGCATACTAACTGGCTATATATTCTATATGGTAGAAGTTGCTAATTTTCATTTTTCTGCCAACAAGAAAAGTGTACTTTTATTTATGGGAAAAGGATTGAAATACTCCTAGAGATACTTTTTTTTTTTTAATCTAAAGCTTGATTTTCTTCCAATAATTCTGCTTGCTTTCTAAAAAGGTTTTTTTTTTCTTTTAATAAGATGCCTAATAATCACCACTATTTTTTCCAGAAAAACATAAATGCTATGCTCTATATTACTGTAATATTTTGGTGATACTGTCCCTTATTTTTGATATCTTTAATATTTTTCACATCATGAGACATCATTATCTTTCCTGATTGTCATCTAAAGGTGAGCTAATCATCTTTATTTGCCTTAAAAAATATTTTACTGGCTGGATATTTAATCTTGTTAGTTTTGTTATACACTTGTTTTAGTCTAGTTTAATTTAATTCAAAAGAATCCTAGCAGTATGGTGTAAAGCTCAGATTTTCTGGTCTAAATAAGTCAAGACCTCTATAAGCTATTTGGCCAATCAAGTTGGAGGCATTCATTTTAACTTTATTGTTCTGTACTTAACCCATGTAGTCATAAGCAATTTATCAAAACAAAGAATAAAGATGAAGGCATTTAAATGGACTACAAATGATTCTGACTTGTAAACTAGGGAGGCCTCTTGTGTTAGACCTTAAAGATCAGAGAAAAAGGTGAAGGCAGTTTGACTTAACCACTACCACCCAGATTATAGGTTATATCAAACTTCCTTTAATTCTCCCAGAATTGCTCTTAGAGCTAGGTGTCATCATTAGCACGTTGTTACTAATGATATAAACAAGAACATATATGTAATCAGAGGTGGGAAGTCTTTGGAGTTTCCTTAAACTGGTTTAAAAAAGAAGATTGGGAAAGAAACAAGACTAAACCAACATGTTACTCAGCTTTGAAGGTAAAACCAGGAATGGTTTCCATTTTGCATCTTAATAGACAAATCTAAAGCTTATAAGCAGATGAGACAGTATTACTGGTTCTACAGGGAATTGGGAGCTAGCTATAGACTACTGATATGTGTGTAAATTTCCCCATTTATCACTAGAGTGACTAAGTGCTGTACAAAGCTGTCCTGGTATTCAGGTGCTACAATATTAGGAAAACAACCAGGCCAATCTCCATTCATCATTTCTTACTTCGTTTGTTTGAATACTATTGATTGATTGATTGACAGGATCTTGCTTTGTCACCCTGGCCAGAGTGGCAGTGGCATCATCATAGCTCACTACAACCGCAAACTCCTGGGCTCCAGCAATCCTCCTGCCTCAGTCTCCCAGGTAGCTGGGACTATAGGCATGTGTCACCATGCCTGGCTAATTGAATACTAATCATTTGTATTAATTTTCTTAAGTATCATTTAGCAGATCACACCAGCACAACGATACCTCCAGCTGGTCTTATTGTACAGAAGTTATAAATAGCACATACGACCTTCCCCCACCCCCTTCCCCATAACCATTACACATGTTACATTCAGACAGTAACATTTCCCTATATATAGTGCACAGATACATTAAAAACATTTAAGAATTATATAAAATCGTACATTACATGAAGTAGAACCATAAAGATTATCCTAAATATAAGTACAGAGAAAATGCATGCAGAGCGAGCCCCTGTGGGATATATAATTTTACTTTAAGTTTGTATTTCCTGCAGGATAGTAGCATACATCTTTTCCTACCCAGAGGCAAAATACATTTTCCAAAAATTTGGACACTGCCCGCTAAATTAAGTTTAAATTAGAGTATATGCAAACAAACTTACAACACATTCCATTTTTTTAATATATCAAAAATATTTCCAAACTGGAGACCATCCTCCTAAGTATGGCAAGAATGGAAAAACAAACACAACATGTACTCACTATTGTTTTGGAACTAAATGATCAATGCTCATGTGTACATATGGTAGTAAAATCCAACAGAAATCAAGCAGGTAGTGATGGGGAGAGGAGGGGTGGTTAAATTCACACCTTATGGGTACAATGCACACTATCTGGGTGACGGACACACTTATAACTTTGACTCAAACTGTACAAAAGTAATTCATGTAACCAAATCATTTGTACCCCTGTAATATTCTGAAATTAAAAAAAAAAGTTTCCAGGCAACATTATTAACATGATTATACCACAGTCTATAATATAACATCAAGCTCTAATTGGAAGATCCAGAAAGGGCAGAAAGGTTTCGTCCAGTCAGTGGTTTAGGTGCTCTTCTTTTCTTCACCCAGTAAATTCACGGTAGCTTTCTTGGCTATTAGGAGGGAAAGAAAAATATATCAAAGCTCTTTGCAATGCAAAGAGCTATTAGATAACAAAACTTGGATGACTCACGCTCAAATGAGAGAGCACTGAGGGGCTAAGAGAGTTTCTAGGAAGTGGATAAGGTACCTCTTTCAGAGCACAAATCCTGAATACTTGAACAAAATTTTTCAAGATTCATCTAGCCTAGCCCCTTGTTGTGACAGCATCACCTAAACTACCTACCCTCTGTCCTTCTTCAAGCATCAAAAGAAGCAGAGATTCCTTAGGAGTAGTGTTCCTTTGTATAATCAAATTCTTGTTTGTATCTGGGTGGTTGACTGTTAAGATTTCACTACATTTCAATCTGGTGACAACTAGGTTATCGTATTTATCCCATGGTGACAAAAATCAGAGAAAGTCCTCATTCTCGGCACCAGAAATACATCCGTATCTGTGCTGGGGGAGACACTGGTTCCAGGACCACTACAGGTACCAAATCCTCGCGTGCTCAAGTCCCTTATATAAAATGGTGTGGTCTTTGCATATAACCTATGCACATCCTCCCATATACTTTAAATCATCTTTAGATTACTTATAATACCTAATACAACGTGAATGCCATGTAAATAGTTGTTATACTATATATATATATATATATATATATATTTTTTTTTTTTTTTTTTAGAGAGAGGGTCTTGCTCTGTTGCCCAGGCTAGAGTGCAGTGGTACAATCACAGCTCACTGTGCCCTCGAACTCCTGGGCTCAAGTGATCCTCCTGCCTCAGCCTCACAAAGTGCTGGGATTATAGGCGTGAGCCTTGTATTTTTTTATTTTTATTTTTTTTGAATACTTTTAATCTGTGGTTGGTTGAATCTGCAGATGTGGAACCCAAGGATATGGAGGGCCAACTATTATACTCTCATTGCGCCACCATTCCCTATGATGGGAAGAGTTTGCCGTAAGTCTTCAAGTTGATGGCAAGATTAACTACATTCATCAAGAAAATATTCTTACATCTGTGAGAGACTAAGCCTTCCCCTTTCTAATTACCAAGTGGCTGGGAATGTGCCGTGAGAAATAGTGCGGGGTGTGAGATGGAGGGAGAAGAGGTTGTCTGGGCGCCTCCAGGGCCTCCTATGAAATTCTACAAACTGCAATGATTGGTTGGTTGGTTGGTTGATTTGTGTACACACACACACACACACACACACACACACACACACACACACAGTCGCACTCTGTTGCCCAGGATAGAATGTAGTGGTATCATCATAGCTCACAGCAACCTCCAATTCCTGGGCTCAAGTGATTCTCCTGCTTCAGCCTCCCGAGTATATGGGACTATAGATGCGTGCCACCATGGCCAGCTAATTTTTTTTCTATTTTTTGTAAAGACCAGTCTTGCTCTTGCTCAGGCTGTCTCAAACTCCTGGCCTCAAGCAGTCCTCCTGCCTTGGCCTCCCCGAATACTAGGATCACAGGCCTGAGGCATCGCACCCAGCCTGCGGTGGTTTTTGTTGGCGCTTAGAGTCTTAGTGATGAGAGCCAAGGAGTCCCTCCTTGTCCACCAGCTGCCTGACTGCTGCTCTCCCTTCACTCAATTAAAATTGCTGAACAGAGTTAACAACAAAGAAGAAACTGCAGTCTCTTACGTAACCCTATGTAAAAATTCCTAGTGAATCCAAAAGCTTTGAGAAAAGTCTAAAATGTGTCAAAGCATGTAAATTCCTCCTTATTTTAATTCTCATGCCACTGTTTAGGGAGGTATCATATCAAAGTAAAATTGGATTTTAGAGTATTGCTGTCTAAGAGAACCAAGAAGTTAAGAAACGTGGGTGAACTAGACAGAAATGGCATCACCAGAGGTTGCTGGTTAGGCTAAGGGCAGGGAGGAACAGAGCAGCTCTTGGAAAGAAACCGGTGATCCTAAGGTGGGAGGATGTGAAGGCTATAACTTAAAAAACACTTAGAATTGTAGAAAAACATATAGGAGTCCAGAGGAGAGAGGTCTGTGAGGGAGAAATGGGGGAATGTATCACCTCTGGGGTGTCCTTGCTGCTGGAGAAACTGTCTTGGTGGGATCTTACTTCCCCAGTGGTCAGGACACCTCTCATCTCCCATGTTCTAACTACCACAGATCTCTTTAAAAAAAATGTCCATATTCTATGTCCACTGCTCACCTTTCTCCAATTTCTAAAACCCTCTGGACCTAAAGACCTTCATTAGCAAAATCACTATCCTCCTCCATTCCTCCAAGTGTTTCCTTTATGCTATTGCTCTTAGAGAAATCTGACTGTCTGCCTGAGGACACTGTTTGCTCAAGTGGTGGCTGGTTTTTTTCTCCCATGACCCCAGTACCACTGGGTCTGGAAGTCCGGTAGATGCTGTCTTTGTTCTTCATTGCCACTTTCAGAATCTCATGTCATCAGATTTGATCACTCACTAGCCTTCCCTTCCCCAGTCATCTCTGACTCTTGAGCTACTCTGCCTGATTTCTTGAACATTTTAGCTCCTAACTTAATGTCATTCTCCAACACAACTCCTGTTTTAATTATTGGTGATTTTAATATCCATGTGTATATATACATGATCTTTCTAATATCCCTCCCCTCCAATAACCTTTATGTTCCATCCTACATATGGCACTCACTTCCACGATCCTTGTCACGACCAATAACTGGCAGTCCCTCCATAATCTTGCATCAAGCATCCACACTCGCCCACCATCACCTTTTTTTTTTTTTTTTTTTTTGAGACAGAGTCTCACTCTGTTGCCCGGGCATCAGTCTAGCTCACAGCAACCTCAAACTCCTGGGCTCAAGTGATCCTCCTGCCTCAGCCTCCCAAGTAGCTGGGACTACAGGCACACGCCACTGTGCCCGGCTAATTTTTTTCTATTTTTAGTTGTTTGGCTAATTTCTTTCTATTTATAGTAGAGACAGAGTCTCGCTCTTGCTCAGGCTGGTCTCGAACTCCTGAGCTTAAGTAATCCTCCCACCTCGGCCTCCCAGAGTGCTAGGATTACAGGCGTGAGCCACTGCGCCCGGCCGCCGTACCATCATCTTTTACTTTAGTAGTTCCCTCCCTCTATTATCCTGATTTAGAGTCCTTCCCCACCACTTCCCTCCTTATCCTTACTGAGGTTAAATTCTTTTTTTTTTTTTTTTTTTTTTTTTTTTGAGACAGAGTCTCACTTTGTTGCCTGGGCTAGAGTGCTGTGGTGTCAGCCTAGCTCACAGCAACCTCAAACTCCTGGGCTCAAGCGATCCTCCTGCCTCAGCCTCCCGAGTAGCTGGGACTATAGGCGTGCACTACCTTGCCCGGCTAATTTCTTTCTTTTTTTAGTAGAGACAGGGTCTTGCTCTTGCTTAGGCTGGTGTTGAACTCCTGACCTCAAGCGATCCTCCCGCCTCAGCCTCCTGAGTGCTAGGATTACAGGTGTGAGCGACCACACCCGGCCTGGTTAAATTCCATGTCAAACATTAACCACTCCACTCCGTGGTCCCACTCTCACTTCACAGTTCTTGCTGAAAATCACAACCTGGACACAACTCTCCACCTACTCTACAGCTGTACCCATGCAGCTGAATGTGGTTGGAGAAAAAAACACAAACAAGAACTGGCCTCACTTTTTAGATTCACAAACACAAATCTCAAGAGAGCCTTTAATACTACCTGGCAATCACACAACACTATCTCAGGCCATTTACTCTCCCACTGTTCCAGAGGGGCCAGCAAACTGCAGCCACACTCATTTATGTGTGTTGTCTTTGCCTGCTTTCACACAATGGCAGAGGTGAGTGCACAATGGAGAGGAGAGACACAATGGCCCACAAAACTAAAAATATTTGTTATCTGCCCTTTACAGAAAAACTTTGCCAGTCTTTGTCCTACACAGCTATTAATATTTCATACTTTCTCCTCTTTGCAACATCTCCTTCCTCATCCTCTCTGAGCTGCCCTTCTTTCTTCGTACTTCACTGAGAAATTTGAAGCAATCAGAAAAATCCCTTCTGTACGCTCCCACAGTCGCATGTAGCCACCTAGCAGCATCTCTGCCTGTACGCCTTCATTTTCTTCCCGTTACCATAAACTCCCACCTCTGAACAAAGCCTCTCTCTGTACACCAGATCCTGCCTCTGCTCCACTCACCTGTCACTCCTATCATCATTTTTTGCTCTCCGTGGGATTATTCCCATTAATTTTCAAACAGGCATTTTTTAAGGACCCTAGTTCCTTCTTCCAGTTGTTACAGTCCCATTCTGCTCCCTTTTGCAGGAAATTTCTCAAAAGAATTGTCTATATTCTCTCGTTTCTTTTCTCCTATTCTCTCAAATCCATTCCAGTCAGGTGTTGGTTCCCACCACTCCACAAAATGTGTTTTGTCAAAATCACTAGTGCCTTCCTCATTGCTAAATCCAGCGGTCAGTTCTCAGTCCTTATCGTACTTGACCTGTCTGCGGAATGTGACACAATGGATCACTTCCTCCTCTTTGGAACACTTGCTTTACTTGGCCCCAAGGATACCTCACTCTCATGGTTTTCTGGCTACCTCAGAGGGCCACTCCTTATCAGTCTACCTTGCTGGTTGCTCCTCATCTTCCCAGTCTCTGAACATGACAGTGCCCAGGGTTCAGTCTTCAGACCGCCTCTTTCCTAACCACACTCACTCCCTTAGTGATCTCATCCGGTCTCATGCTTAATACACGGTTTACAGGCTGGTGAACCCTATATTTATATTGCCAGTCCAGACCTAGTTCATGAACTCTTGACATCTGTATCCAACTGGCTATCTGAACACTCCATGTAGTAGGTATCTAACACCTCAAACTTATGTCCAGAACTGAATTCCATATCTTCCCCCAGAATCTGTTCTGCCCAGTCTTCCTCAGCTCAATGGCAATTCTGTCCTTTCATTTGTTTGCACTAAAAAGCTTGACCCCTCTCTTAGACTCCGTGCCCCATCCATAAGCAAATCCCATTGGTTCTACCTTTGAAATACATCAAAAATCTGATCCTTCTTACCCCCTACTGCTACGACTATGAGCCAAACCATGGTCATCATCTCTAGCCAGACCACTGCAGTAACCTTTTAACTGGTCTCCCAATTCCTCCCTTGTCCCCCTTCGGTCTATTCTTAACACAGTGGCCACAGTCATCTTATTAAAACACAGAACAGATCATGTTGCTCCTCTGCTCAAAATTCCCCAGTAGCACCTCATCTCACACAGAGTAAAGCCAAAGCCAAGGCATTATGTGATCTATCTTCCAGCCTCACCCCCAACCTCTCTGACCTTGCCTCCTCCTACTATCCCTGGAGATTACTTCCTCTGTTGCTTCCACCTCAGGGCTTCTGCATAGGCAGCTCCTTCTAGAACAGTCTTCCCCACAGTTCCTTCTTTTGCCACTTTCAAGTCCGACTCAGTGCAGGCTTCTTGGTGAGGAGTTCCTAAATTTCTCTATTTAGAATTGTAACCATCTTTCTACTTGCTTCATTTTTCCCTATATCATCTGCTAAATGTACTGTATCATCTGCTAAATATAACTTTTACATTTTATTGTCTATCTCTCAACTAGACTGTAAGCTTCGTGAGATCAAGGAGTATGGAGTATGGCCTTTTTGGTTCACTGCCAGTTCTACAAACATGGTTGGCACGTATTAAACACCTTGATAAATAAATATTTGTTGAATGAATGAATCAGAGGAGCTGAGAAAGACAGCATTCTTTTGGCCCCATAAAATGTGAACAGCACACTAAACAGGTCAGCCTGAACTGAACTAGAAGAGATTGTACTTGTAAAATATAGACGATTCTCTAAAATCTCTGCCTACCAAGGGAAGTCATTTTTCCTAACATGCTGACTAAATACTGCATTCAATATGGCATGGAGGAATACTCTTGGGAAAAGTAAAGGGCAATAGGCAAAGTCTTTGTAAAAAATCCCAGAGTAGCTTTGGCATTTGGCTGAGGAACACTGATAGGATAAGAAGGCCACGAAGCCTGTTATTTGAGCCCAGTGTATCACATCTCTTCTCATGTGTTTAACCAAGTTGTCCCTGAGTCTTACCTTCTTTAGTGATGGCATCTGCAGTCTCTTTGGCTTTGTCTTTCAGGTCCTTAACCACACCGTCCAGCTGGGACTCATGCTTCAGGAAGAAAGGACGGATGATGCGCTTGTAGAGCAGTTCTGCCCCGTTAGAAGGGCTCGGGGCCATGCACCACAGCAGGAAGCCACACTGCACAGAGTAAGAGCCAGCATTGGTAACAGAAGGGTGGGGCATTCTGAGAATACACACTGCCCACCACTGCCCTGGGAAGAGGTAATGCCTCTGATATTTTTTCCAAAAGCATTTCCAGTGTTTTCTGCAGGCTAAAGGTGGGTTTTTCTTAGATGGAAAAAACATGACAAGTAATGAACTAGTAAGGAAAAGCTGATACTGGAAAAAAAAAAAAAAAAAGGTAAAACACGCCAGCTCCAGCAGCTTAACTACCTTCCTAATTTGGACCACTTTTTAGTTTATAGCTATAAGAGGCTTTTATTAATTATAACTCTTAAAAACCATTTTAAGAAAATATAGTACTTATCTGCATGTATAAAGCCCTGTACAGATAAGCCTAATAGCTGAGGCTTGTTCTCAGTAGGCGTACCTTAGTTAAGTTTGTCTCATTTATTCATCCTATTATAGAACAAAATACCCTGCCCATTCTTGAATTCTTCCCTTAGTGGAACCTCAGGTTTTGGTAGATATTTAGCCTTCAAGGAATCTTTATAGCTGTTTATCATCTTGAACCTTGAATGTAGATATTATTCTTAACTCTTCTTTATAGCTCTACTTTGCCACTGGGATAAAAAATTGACAAGAATTCTGCCCTAATAACTTAAAACATAAGAACTGTCACATTATTTATGTAACAAAAAATGTTTACTATTTATTCAAATAATATAAACTCAGCACTTTAAGTCATCTAAATAACTTATTCTTCTATAAGATAAAGAGCAAAAAAGGGAATATTCAGAGTGATTTGCTCATTTCCCTAGAAAGTTTAATAAACAATATACTAGGTTATTTTAGTTTAAAAGATTCTAACCTATTGTATTCCATACAGCCTAGGTGACTCTGCATAAAACAGAAGTCACTTCCAGGGATTCCAAATCTGTATTATTATTATTATCATCATTATTATTTTTACAACTTCTCCTTAAAGTAAAAATCTCTCAACTTTTTTTTTTTTCCTTGAGACAGGTCTCACTCTGTTGCTCTGGCTAGAATGCAGCAGTGTCATCACAGCTCACTGCAACCTCCAACTCCTAGGCTCAAGCGATCCTCCTGCCTCAGCCTTCCAGAATGCTAGGTAGGATTAACAGTTGTCAGCCACCATGCTGGCCTCTCAACTTCTTAAGCCTGAAATTGAACTCTATAGCCTTAGTCCTTGTTATTCCAAAACAAGGAATATATTCAAATAATCAGGAACCTATGTTGTCTTTCTTAAGATAGTCTTTTAAGTTTGCTCTAGAGATGGAAAGCTGATAAGGAACTAACACTAGTGACACAGTTTGAGCTTAAAATGCACAAATAGCTCACTCCATCAGCACCATGTTGGATCTGAGAAATTTATATTATATTTTCAATTGGTCTTACACTCACAAAACAAAACTCAGTTTCTCAACAGATTAATCTCTCTGGATTATCTCAACTACAGGACTCTGAAAAAGTAACATTCATGAATTACTTTGGTTTGTTTACAGATGCATGAGAGCTTTTAAAAGACAGACTATCAGACTAAATTTTTTAAAAACCCAAAACTATAGCTATATGCTTAAAAAAAAAAAACCAAACCAAACCAATTGTGATCACTGAAAATAAAGTTATAGAAAAGATGTTTCAAACACCAACTCCCAAAATAGCTCACACAGCAATATTAATACATAAACATTACTTAAGGCAAAATAGACAAATAGAATGATAAAGGAAAATAATTCACCAAGAATACTAAAATTCCTGAACTTACATATACACCATTGAAATATATAAATTATATATAGCTTTGTATATATTTGTAATTTTATATTTATGTTTTATAATTATATATAGCTATAGATAGCTTTCAAATATGGCTTTGAAATATGTAAATTTAAAAGTCATAATTATATAAATGGACAAGATCCACAATCATAGATTTTAATACTTCCATCAGAAATAGATGTATCAATCTAGAAATTAGTAAGAATACAGAACAAAGACCACAAAATTTAAAATCTTGACCTAAAGATATACACAGATCTCTCCACCCAACAAACAGGGATTCTAAGAGTTAGTATATTATCCAGAGGGTAAGAGGATGGGCTCAGAGAAACTAAGCTCCAATCCTGGTTCTGCCACTAAGTAGCTGGGCAAAACTTATGCAAGTTACTTAATTGCTTAAGTCTGTTTTTCCCTCTACAAAATAGGTATTAATTGAAAACTTTAAAAATCTACCTATATAATTTTGTAAGAATATTATATTTTATAAGAAAATATTGTATATTTTGTAAGAAAATAAATACATTTGGAGTATTGAGCATAGTAGGGGATTTGACTCTGTCCCAAGAATACTGTATCTTCTACCAACATCCATGAAACAGTAACAGGCTAATTTATTAGCTTTAAGTAGGGTAAAAAATCTCAGAACTGACTATATAGAGAGTGAGAGAGAGTAGTTGTTTTTTTTTTCTTTTTTAGAGACGGAGTCTCATTCTGTTGCCCAGGCTTGAGTGCAGTGGCATGTTCATAGCTCACTGTAATCTGAAACTCCTGGGTTCGGGCAATCCTCCCACCTCAACCTCTTAAGTAGCTAAGACAGGGCTGCCTTAAAATTGTAACTTGGAGATTACGGCAGTAATTGTGTTCAGTTGAGTGCTGTGCAGTTCCTCCAGTCCCAAAATTCTCAACCTTTTGAGAAGATATGGAGGATTTTAGTTGTAGCTGTTGCAGTCACTGATTCTACTTATGAGTATTTTATGGTGTTTTCTAGTATAGCTTTGTTTGTATATCTACATCTACATATTTTACTATTAATTACTTTCATTTTATTTCTCTTTTATATTGCAGTTAGTAGTATATTGATTTTTTTGTAATTACGTAAGTATACCATTACTTTGAATTTCATTTCAGGTAGTAAAAGAAGAGTTCCAAAACATTTGTTTAAATATTGTTGGTTCTGGCTGCACTTAGTGGCTCATGTCTATAATTCCAGCATTTTGGGAGGCTGAGGCAGGAGGATCACTTGAGGCCAGGAGTTCAAGACCAGCTTGGGCAACATAGCAAGGCCCCTTCTCTACAAAAAATATAGGCCTATACCCTTCGCCTTTCCCACCCCTCACATCTAACAGACTCCAAAGCTCCTTCCCTGAGTGCAGATCCTGGAATACAGGATGTTCAGAGTTAGGAAAGGAAAGGGAGAGAAAGCATGACTGTAGGAGACGGAAGGGTAAAGATTCAGACTAGCATCGAGTAGCCTCACGACACATGTATAGGAATGCCACGTACATGAATACACAGCCATGCAAAAACTCACACACACACAATGGCAGACTGAGACCTTCTGCCAAGTAGGTCCAAGTACTCAAACGAAGCCAATGCTTTGAGATACCCTCAGTATTTGTGGGTAGTTCCATGTTTACTGTTAGTTTTCCCAGCAACTCTGCTCTAGCATCCCCTGGGGTTGGCCAGCAGCAGATCTTAGTGAATTAAAAGATGTTATCAGAGAGAACATTGGTTTTCTGAGCTACACATTTGCATTAACCCAAAATGGAGAACTAAATGGCTGCATTTTTCACTGGTTCTAGGTTTCATTTGCTTGGCTTAGTGCCAGGTTAATTACAGCAGCCCCTGCAGACCACCACCTCTCTAGTTAACATTTCCCTGTGGAAGCTTTTTGGTTTTTAATGTCTGAACTTCATACAGTGTTTTCTGGTGGTCGCTTATGTAGGAAACACTAATATATACATACTCCAAACTCAATACTATATTTTAAACAAAATGATGTACAAGAAATGTCTTGAGTTACATTTTTGACAGAAAGAACATCAGAATCCCTTGTGGACATTTTCAATAGTATGTAGAGTATCAAAGGGGGTGTGCTGTGTACTACTGCACACAATGCAATCGTTTCTTATAGACTGTATTAACTATTTGTACAGCAGGAAGTGTTTTTAGCATCTAACATCCTAATATATTTGTTATACGTAGATACTTTGTTGTGTTTTGTTAATAGTTAGGAAATTGGTTGGGAGTTTTCGATTGACATGTAATACATTTTAATTTTTCTCATTTAAAATGGAGCAAAATAAGCACCTGGCTGGTATTCCGACACAGAATGTCTGATTTTCAGGAATGGATTATTGATAGAGAGATAGACACCCATATTGTAACCACAGGTATCAAGATGAAGTGGAAATGACTCACTGGATGAAGAATCAGGAGAGGTGGGGTCTATTTTATGACTTTAGGTAAATCGACTTCTCTAAGAGACAATTTTCTCTTCTGCAGGGTTTTAG
This sequence comes from Indri indri, assembly GCA_004363605.1. Lineage (NCBI taxonomy): Eukaryota > Metazoa > Chordata > Mammalia > Primates > Indriidae > Indri > Indri indri. Next base: position 42,391 of record RJWJ010003101.1, on the reverse strand, counting down.
GAATTAATGTACTTGAAGAAAGTATACAAGATAGCAGTAGTATTACCAAATCCTAAAGTTCTTACTGGTTGTTGAAAATCTCTGAAATATTATCTGCCCATATAAATACCAACCTTTCAGCAATCCAGATAAACTGATTATCTTTTCTGGATGAATTAAATTGTATCTACATTTTTGTGCCTCTTCGATGTGATTACTGTCTAGGCTGCACTCCAGAATCTTAATTTACTACTTTCCAGTACCCTCTAGCTATTGTCTTGAGACAGTAAAATAATTACTGCTTTCAACCTAAATCCTTAGCATTTTCCAGTTCTTAAATCAAATCATTTTCTTATATTAAAAATAAAGTTAATTACTTTTCAACTCTCAAGCTGATATTCAGCTGCCAATTTTTACAACTCCCTCTTCTTAATCTATGTAACTACTCTACAGCCCAGGAATACCGAGTTTTATTAAAGTCACCTACACAGATCTGGCCATCTTTCTAACCAAGCTGCCCTCAAAGTGCCAGCTGATGATACTCCCAAGGGGAACCACAAACCCACTATTATCTGCAGTTCAGGCAAACAGTCCATGCTATTTTAACCGGATGATTGGCACTATTAGCACTGACACATTGACTCCTTAAATTACAAATTACCGCAGGCCAGATAATTCTGTGATTCTAATGCTATCACCATCTGCTTTTCCCCCAGAAGTATTTCCAAGGTAGAGATATACTTAACATGCAGTTCAAGGAGTAGCATGGTCAGAACTGAGTGTTAATGTCAAAAAAATATATATTTCAGCACTGACTTCCTCGTACGCTGCAATGACTTGATCAGAAACGTTAAGTCTTAGCCTTTGCAGTGTAGCCACAAGTATAGTGATGGGCCAGATTTGTGTGCTCAGCATTCACAAATAAAAGCTAAAACAGAGCATGTTAGGGGAAGATTTCTCTATCTTTTTGGCCTTGTACAAAGATTAAGAGAAATGTTATACTGTCAATAGGTAAAACAGCACAGGTGGCAATCTGGATCAGGATGTAAACTTGCCAGAGTTTACTCAGCTTTGTTCTAAAAATAAATCTAGAAAATGATTTATATGAAGGTAAATATGAGGTACAAAGATATTAAATGCAGCATTATTGGCAATAGCAAGACAAGTGTTCTAAATGTCTCTCAATTGGAAAATGGGTAAATTATTACCTATAATAGATTAGACAGCTGTGTTAAAGAATATGAATAATATGAGAAAATACTATTGTGTTAGTTGAAAACAGATATCGGATGACATACAGTATGTGGTCTCAATTAAACCTATATAGTTAAGACAGTAATATACATATATATAGTTCTGTGTGTATTTATAAACATAGATTAATACATTTGCTCACTAAAAAATAGGAAGAGTACCCCAAGATATAGAATTACAAATGTTATTTTCTTCCCTATCCAAAATACACCCAGCACCTGCACACATACACACACACACAAACACACACACTCAAAAATGTAAACAGTAGGACAGCAAGTACTTTGTTTTAATCACGAAGTATCCCCCAGACCTAGAACAGAATCTGGCACACAGAGGTTCTAAATAAATAACTGCTGAATAAAGAAATGAGCATATACAAATTTCATTAATTTTTAAACCCTCCTGCTCAGGGCCAGACCTCAGAGCAAAGCTTGAAACATACAATGATTTGGTTTTTACCTAAATACATCATATATTATCTTCTCAACTAAGCTTTGATGCCTAGCCATTGGTTACTTTTATTTTCCTCCAACCTTATAGGCTGTTTTAGAAAATTGAAAAAAAAATACTAATAATATTAAATCTGCAAGAAATAAAATATTAAACATGTCCTTGCTTGCAGTTCTTTTTTTCCACACTCCCATACAATCACCATGTAACTGTCAGCACAGGTAAGATCTATGCTTGTCCTTAAAATGTGATACTCTCCTAAAATTTCTACAGACTCTGCAACTCAGAGGCTTTTCTTCAGTCCATTCACTGAGGCCATTCAGAATATGCCACTAATGCAGGAAGAAAGTACTTTGATTGACAGCATCATCAATTTTTAATACTCTCAAGTATATTATCTATTTAGAATATATGCGGTAAATTCACTCTCATCAATAATACCATGATACTATACAGCTGGAGAATACTAATGGAGGCACATTCATTTTGCCATTAGGGTAGAAAATTTGCTGCAAAGCAATATTTTAGATGTACTTCAAAACCAAATATAAATGATTCAGTGATTGTCATTTATTTTGGATCCTCTCTCTACCTCTCTGGCCTCCATTAGCAGAGGTGACAAGGAGCAGGCTGGAAGTCAGGCTTGCTCACGTTTCGGAAGTTTGAGGTCAGATACTAGTGCAAGTGGTTCTGCTTACAGAATACTATTCACTGCAGCAGCCAGTGGGCCCATGGCAAAAGCCAAGTGTCTTTCCACCACAGACTACACTGTGAGGCCACTACCATTAGATGGATCTTATTAAGGGCTTCAAAATTACTTGAAGTTTAAAATATGTCATATCCAAATCAAAGATTATAAAAAAAATTTAAATGCTAAATGACTTTAAATAACAAAAACAAAAAAAATCCATCAATCTTTCAAATCTTCAGTCTTCCCACAGACCAATTTTCTTTGTCTGTTTTGAAAAGAAAATTTTTCATTTGTCTTATAAGGGATTCTGTGGTGATGTCATTCAAATTTTTAAAAATCTAGGCCAGGCAAGGTGGCTCATACCTGTAGTCTAGCACTTTGGGAGGCTAAGGTGGGAGGACTGCTTGAAGCCAGGAGTTTGAGACCAGCCTTGGCAACACAGCAAGACCTATCTCTACACAATGTTAAAAAAATTAGCTGGGCATCGTGGTGTACACCTGTAGTCCCAGCTACTCGGGAGGCTGAGGTGGGAGAATCGCTTGAGCCCAGGAGTTTGAGGTTACAGTGAGCTATGATCAGGCCACTCTGCACTCCAGCCTGGGCAACAGACTGAGACCCTATCTCAAAAAAAAAAAAAAAATTCTACACTGAATGTGTTCTCATTTAATTTTTTTTTTTTTTTTTTTTTTTGAGACAGAGTGTCACTCTCTTGCCTGGGCTAGAGTGCCATGGCGTCAGCCTTGCTCACAGCAACCTCAAACTCCTGGGCTCCAGCAATCCTACTGTCTCAGCCTCCCGAGTAGCTGGGACTACAGGCATGCGCCACCATACCCGGCTAATTTTTTCTATATATATTTTTAGCTGTCCGATTAATTTCTTTCTATTTTTGGTAGAGATGGGGTCTCGCTCTTGCTCAGGCTGGTCTCGAACTCCTGACCTCAGAACGATCCACCCGCCTCGGCCTCCCGTGCTAGGATTACAGGCATGAGCCACCATGCCCGGCCAATTTTTTTCTATTTTTTTTAGTTGTTTGGCTAATTTCTTTCTGTTTTTAGTAGAGATGGGGTCTCGCTCTTGCTCAGGCTGGTCTCGAACTCCTGAGCTCAAGCAATCCTCCCATCTCGTGTTCTCATTTAAATTTTAAACTTTAGCATCCATTTTTATACCATAAATGGTATCATCCTATATATAATGTTCTATATTTTATAATTAATTAATTATGCATAAATTTCTGTATCTATACATATGGATCTATTTCATTCCATTTAACTGTATGGATGTACTATTAAGTCATTTAACCATTTACCTGTTGATGGACACTTCAGTTGTTTATAATTTTTAGTTATAATAAAAAATGCTGCAGTGAATATCTTTACGCTGCTCTCTAATGCATGTTAACTATTTCCTTTGGATAGATACTTAGAATTGTCAGGGTAGCATGTTTCAACTCAACAAGAAATTGTCAAAGAGTCCCTTAAAAAGGCCAATTCAATTTATACCAATACCTGTTACCACTGTAAGTTGAGTATCCCTTATCTGAAATGCTTGGGACCAAAAGTGTTTTGGATTTCAGATTTTGGAATATCTACATTATACCGGTTAAGCATCCAAAATCTGAAATGCTCCAATGAGCATTTCCTTTGAGTGTCACATGGGCACTCAAAAAGTTTCAGATTTTGGAGCCTGTCTTTTTTTTTTTTTTTTTTTTTGAGACAGAGTCTCACTTTGTTGCCCGGGCTAGAGTGAGTGCCGTGGCATCAGCCTAGCTCACAGCAACCTCAAACTCCTGGGCTCAAGCAATCCTTCTGCCTCAGCCTCCCGAGTAGCTGGGACTATAGGCATGCGCCACCATGCCCGGCTAATTTTTTCTATATATATGTATTTTTAGTTGTCCAGATCATTTCTTTCTCTTTTTTAGTAGAGACGGGGTCTCGCTCTTGCTCAGGCTGGTCTCAAACTCCTGACCTTGAGCGATCCACCCGCCTCGGCCTCCCAGAGTGCTAGGATTATTTGGAGCCTTTCTGATGTCAGATTTGGGATGTACTACCTACACCACATGTCTGTTTCTCTATCATATTTGATGATATTTTCAATCTTTAAAATATCTTCCAATTTAATGAACAAAATACGGGATTTCATTATTTTAACTCACATTTCCCAGATCACTAGTGAGATGTTTAACTGGCCACTCACATTTTTTCTCTTCTGTGAAATATCTATTTAGAACCTTTGCCCATTTTTCTCTCTTTTTTTACTTGTAGATATCTTTATATATTCTGGATATTAATTAATTATTTGATATAAATATTGTTAATACATCTTCCTAGTCTGTCATTATTTTAACTTTGTTTATGTTGCCCATTGTCATGCAGAAATTTAATTTTGAGAAATTTATTTAGTTGAATTTATCAAATCTTTTTCTTTGTATCTTTTGCATTTTGTCCTGCTTTCATACCTCAAATTTTTTTTTTTTTTTAGACAGAGTCTCACTCTATTGCCCTGAATAGAGTGCCATGGCATCAGCCTAGCTCACAGCAACCTCAAACTCTTGTGTTCAAGAGATTCTCCTGTCTCAGCCTCTCAAGTAGCTGGGGCTTCAGGCACGCACCACGACGCCCAGATAATTTTTTCTATTCTTTTAGTAGAGACAGGGTTTCGCTCTTGCTCAAGCTGGTCTTGAACCCCTGACCTCAAGTGATCCTCCCACCTCAGCCTCCCAAAGTGCTAGGTTTACAGGCGTGAGCCACTGTGCCAGGCCTAATTTTCTATATCTAAATTTCTTTAGATAAAAATTTTAAAAAGTACACAGAAATGTAGAATAAGTAGGACAAACTGAAATCATAAGAATATTCCAAATAGGTCTGAATATATAAATAACAAAACAATTATTAGTTCCAGGAGAAACAAAAAAATGTTACATGTACACCATATGGTCCAACTGAATAGCATTTTCAAAGCCATAATATCGTAAGTGGTGAATGTCTACCTAACCAAACGTATGACGTGGACCCAGTGCTGAACACACCATACACTACCCAGTAGGTCCTTCTCATGAGGACATGAGAAGGCTGCATGCAGGTGGCAGGGACGAGAGAAGAAAGCCAAATCCTTATCTTCCAGTAGGAATCAAGAGCTAATGCATAAAGCAGAAAAATTTTTTAAATGACTCCACAAGCATATTAGAGACCTCACAGAGGTAAAGGACAAAATAGACTGCCATAAAGGAAGTGACAGTGGTTGCTCACAAGGAAGGCAATATGGTGTGCAAGGTGCAAAACTGCTATCTTTCTTCAGAAATCTTATAGAACTATTTGAATCTTTAAACTCTGTCATATGTAGCTTTTATTAAAATGAATACTAACAAAAAGTAAGAAGGGAAAGAAGAGAAAACCCAGAATTCCCAAGGCTGGACACAACACCCTCTCCAGCTTGTGCAGTTCACACGTCTGGCTCTGTGAAGAGAGGTACCATTTACATCGTGTCGCCTAACTGGAGGCAGGGCCTCTTCCACAAAAGACACTTGAGGAGTCAACTGAAGACAGCTTATTCCATTTACAAAATAAGAACCACTCTATCAATTCAAAGTTTTTCATTCTCACTCACCTCTGGTGGCAAGCTGGGAATTCATAGAGGCCCCATTAGGAATGAGTTGCAACTTCCTATTCCTTTTCCCCCACATGTTGGTAACTAAGACTAATCCTCTGCCAAACACAAGGTTTGGCAGGGCTAACCCCTGACTACTGCACCTGCCAACGTCGTTAAAGTGACTTCCTCGGAGAGCCCACTGCACATCTATCTTCAAACCTATATAAGAAATAAGTATTTTTTTCTTCCAGAAATAATGACTCCTGCTCACCAGCATGAATTATCAATGACCTACTAAAATTCGCAATGCTTCCATATTAAATGTAGACAACACTGCATGGAGATAGGATCTTAGCAAAGTAACAGCAATGCTTGTGCTAGGTCATAGTATTGCCATCCTTTATTATAATATTATCAAGCATATCTTGAACACATAATTGCTTTGGCTATTTTCAAGACAGTATACAATGTTAGGCATGTGAAATCCTGTCTTCTTGTTTGTAATCTGAGACAGAGCCACAGATGTACAATATTCAAGCATTTGTTCCTATGTTTGTATACAGGTCCTGAGATGGAATTTTAGTGGTAGGGAGCAAAGCAAATATTTATGTGGAAGGAAACAGAGGAGTTCAGAAGTCAACATACCTTCAGCATGTAGTAGAAAGGGAACCATGACAGGAAGAGATCAGAGAAGAATTCAGCAATGCTGAACACACCATACACTACCCAGTAGGTCAGCCACTGGGTATCATCTTCTTTGTTGGGGCTCTCTATGGCTTTAATACTGAAAGGCAATACAAAAGAAAGTACATCATTTAGTAAGATCTCAGTGAAACATTTCAAACATTATATTTTTATAGTCTGTCCCCCAATACCCCTGAGAAACTCAGGCAAATGTAGGCACTGTGTCACCAGAGGCAAGAGTACAGCATAAAGACAGGAAGCAATGTGAAGATATCAGGACAAACCATTACAACCATCTGTTCCCAGTCTTCTGGTCACCCGAGATACCAGTACCAGCTGTCATTGCCCCTGGATCTCCACCCTACTAGAGCATCCACCCAAGCCTTAAGTAGATAACACCAGTGACTGAGAACTAAAGCAATCCCCACTCCCAAGTTGAGTCCTGCCAACAGGACTATATCAGGGAGAATTCTCTCATGGTAGGTTCCTATGCACTTTTCATAACTGAGGTACATCATGGGTGAGTAGGAATTTCCCATAAAGCAACTTTTGGAACACAGGTCTGGCACTGCCCAAAGTCCACAACATACTTTATAACAAACGGGTGAAAACAAACATATGGTGTCCATTTAGTTCAGACTGTCTTTATGTGATCCTCAGGTTCTGGACTGCCTCCCCTCATCAGGTAATAACATGACTTTCCCAACCCTAACTAATGCTTTAACAAAATTCATTCTGCAAATGGATGGAAATAAATTTAAAATACTCGTTTACTTCTGAATCACAGAAATTTCCTCCAGTCCTGGGAATCTCCTTATTCTAACCTGAAGCTCCATAATTTCTTGTCCTATCTGAACATATATCTGAATATTTGTCATAACTGAGCTAGACTGAAACAGCAAACTAGAAGAAATTTGAATCTTGTTTAGCCTATGAGCTAGGTTAACCACTGGAAATATTATACGTTGGTTACTCCGTAAAATCAGCTCCCTAAAGAGAAAGAGTGCTGAATCATGCTGAATCATTCACTAAAAAGCCCTTGTAAAGTTAAGTAGAAGCAGCTATGTGTGTGCACCTGCATGCGCATGTGGTTTAAGAAAAAAGTGACAGCTGAATGCGATGATTGCTAATGAGGAAGACATAGGTAGAAGTGATAAATGTTGCTTTGAACTTCAAGAGTAGGCAAAAAATTTTCACTTTAAGTATAAGAATCACATAAAATGAATTTAAGAGAGCTGATTATAAAATGATGGCTTGCAATGTGTGGACTAAGTCTATGTTTTAGCTTCCCTCAAATAGAAGCTAGCTAATCTAACAGAAGGCCAAAGGAAAGTGCAGGCAAGCATGTTAAAGAACTAACACAGGACAACCTGTGTATGTAAGATTGTTTTTACCCCTCTGAGATGTGGTATACTATGACTTATCTGTTTATATTTAAGTGAATATTGTTAGTTATTATAATAGTATAATAAAAATTTGTTTCTTCTACACACATCCTGGGCAGAGGGGACATAAATTAATAGTTACATTTCACTTAAGGTCTTAGTTTTGTGGACCAAAGCACTGCATGACTAAACTACCTACTATGTAATTCCAAAGGAAGCAACTCTCAGAACATGCTGGGAAATTAAACAGCCTTTTTAAAACATGACATGAAAACCTCAAAATTTGATGAGACTTGTCATTGTTACTTAATCTAGGAGCTTTTAAATTCTTTTGACCACAAACTTCAGTAAGTGTACATTTTACATTATCCAGTAAACACATATCCACATATTTCCACATATAAATATAAACTAAATGATTCATGAAACCATTCTGACATTCTCTTTTTTTTTTTTTATTTCAGGGTATTATGAGGGTACAAACGTTATGGTTACATTTTATGTCTTTGCCTCACCCAAGCAAGGGTTGTAGGCTTGCCCTTCCCCTCTACAATGCTCCCCGTGTCCTTTAGTTGCGGGTTTACCCCCCCCATCCCCCTAATCCCTGGAGAGTATTACTGCCAAGTGAGCACATTCTGAAATTTTCAATTCCTTTCTATTTCATAATTTTTAAGATGTTAGTCAAGATCCACAGATTCAAAAACAGAAAAACTACCCTAACAGTTTATGTTCAGCTCTTCAAGGAATAAGAAGTGGTTAGTTCCCTAGTTTATCAACAATATGAATTCAAAAGTTCCCATGTTAATACAGTGGAACACTATGTAGTAACCCTGAATAGTAGAAATAAAAGAACTCAAAATTGAACTGTGAACACTGATCACAACTTTGTAGAAAACCAAGGCACATGAAAGAAGACACAGAAAGAGACCTATTAAACAGAAATGATTTTTTTTTCTTTGTATCCCTGTCAGGATTTTTTAAATAGAATTTCTCACATTATTGAAGCATTTAATTATTGTTTTAATTTAAAATAGCACAACGTTCATTTTAAAAATGTGTCTACATGTTATAACATCATAAGCTACTCAAAACAAGAAACAAGGTAAGAGAGAGTCTAACCCAATCAGGAAGCTGAGACTCAAAAAGGTGAAGCGCCCAATCTAGTCATGGTGAGAGAAGGAAAGCGCTTAAAACTGAGGTTTCCTGGGTGCCATTTACTTAGCGAGCTTCTGAACAGACTTCCTTGTCCAGGTTGAGTGGACCTGTGTGATTCTTCAACAATACACTCTACTGCCTTGTAAGTGTATAGAATCATATTCCAACTTGGTGTATAAGAACGAGGATGTAGCAATTTAAATGAATTTTAAGTCATAAAGATTACAGAGCAGTTGTTCACAAATGTTTTAAAGGTGATGGACCATTGAAAGACATTTTGGCATATGCATACAATGACATGTTCCAAAGCCTTTAAAAAGGATATTAACAGGGAAAGATGTCCAAGATACAGTGCTGAGTGTAAAAAGTAGACTCTAATTTTGTGTTGAAACAGAAAAAGAAAAAGACATGTTTTTCTGTGGTTACAGACCAAGAACAGGATCCAGAAAGATATATACACTGTATTTCAAATTGTGTAAAATTAATCCTGGGTACTGAAAAACAGAATTTTACTTAAGGTCTTTGCAATGAGTTTGTACTAATTTTTACAATAAAAGGAGGTGGGGAAAGATTTCTATTTGGAAAAAAACAAAAAAGGCACCAAACTTTCTATAACTACTTCCTCCTAGTTTTCTCTCTTCAGGGACTACTTCCTCCTATGAGACTAGTTCTCTCTTTCGGGCTTTGTTAAAAACAAATACTAAAGTGAACATCAGACACATTATTTAATTTCTCTCTGGAGAAAACAGCTAATGATTTTCTTACAAACAAACTTCTCAAACAATGGTCAGACAGATCTGTTGTGTTTTAGAGCATTAAAAGGCTGCAATACACACACATGCACAGAGAGAGAAAAGAGAGCCATGCAGCCCATCACATGAAACGGGCTCATTTGCACTTTCTACTTAAATAAAACAAACTATCATAAATTACTAATTACACTGAACTATGGAGTAGCCAGGCCTTTTTCTTTTTTTCTTCTCAATGCTGTCTGGCTTTGCGGTATTTCACCATCCTTAGCTTGCAGCTTTGTATTCTGGCTCTCTCACTTACTAAGTATATGACCTTGGGCAAGTTATTCCATCTCTCTGAGCCTTAGTTTGCTCGCCTATCAAGTAAGGATAATAAGCCTCATTGTGTTATTGTGAAGATTAAAGTAGTTAATACATGTAAAGCACTTAAAAATAATGAATGGCATAGAGTAAGCACTCAGTATATATTCCCTTAATAGGTAATAATTATAGTATGGCAATAACTTACTATTATCGTAAGGAGATTAGAGATTAAAAGAGATAAGATTCCAGTTCTCTTGGCTATGTAGAGCTAGTAAAAGGTTTATATCAGTTAATAAGACTAAAAGAAGATTAGAGAATCACCCATGAATTTTAATTATACCCCACTCTCCAAATCCCAAATGTGACAGATAATAAAGAGTTAGCTGAAATCTCCAAAATTTGGTTTGTAGGTCAGTGGGAAGAAATTGAAACACTGCTGGAAACATCTTTTCAGACCCACCCTGCAATGGTGGAATGGCAGAAATTCTTTACGTTGGCCCTGGACTGGTACTGATATGATCAGAGTCACTGGGCGGCCCTTTTCCAACTGGGCCCTGGTAATTGGTACTGGCTGACTCCACCCTTATTGGCCATCTACTTATTCACACCCTGGCTTTTTTCTGAAAGCAAGGGCAAAAACCAAGGCTTGCCAAAGAATAGCATTAAACGCTTGTGAAGAAAACAAAGGTTGAGAAGAGATGGTCCTGGGCTACCAATATTCTCTCCCTCCCAAATTAAATGTCGTCATTCAGAGAACCTAAGCTATTCCCTGACCCATGACACAAGTAAACTACAAATCCTCTAAGGACTTTGGGTGATGATGATATGTCAATGCAGGTTCATCAACTGTAACAAATGTACCACTCTGGTAGGGGACGTTGTTGGTATGGGAGGCTATGTGTGTGGGGCAGGGGGTATATGGGAAATCTCTGTACCTTCTGCTCAATTTGGCTGAGAACCCAAAAGTGCTCTAAAAAATAAAGTCTATTTTTTAAAAAAAGAAAAAAAAACCTTCACCTACCAAGTAGGCATTCCACAATACCAGATTTTTTTTTTTTTTTTTTTTTTTTTTTTTGAGACAGAGTCTCACTCTGTTGCCTGGGCTAGAGTGCCGTGGCGTCAGCCTAGCTCACAGCAACCTCAAACTCCTGGGCTCAAGCAATCCTCCTGACTCAGCCTCCAGGGTAGCTGGGATTACAGGCATGCACCACCATGCCCAGCTAATTTTTTCTATTTTTTTAGGTGTTTGGCTAATTTCTTTCTATTTTTAGTGGAGACGGTGTCTCGCTCTTGCTCAGGCTGGTCTCGAACTCCTGAACTCAAACGATCCGCCCATGTCGGCTCCCAGAGTGCTAGGGTTACAGGTGTGAGCCACCGCACCTGGCCCAGATTTTTTAATTCTTATATTATCATCATGCCATTTTGGTTGTTTTGATCAAGAGAGAGTGTATCTGTCCCCACAAATCTAAATACTATGTATATGCTAATAAATTCCAAATTCACATCTGTAGCTCAGATCTCTCCTTTCTACACTGCCTGGCACATAAGAGATCAGTTAAGTATTCACCGCTAAATGATGATCACCATCATCATTAGATTTTCATGGTACCACTGCTACTTCAGAAATCCTAATGTAGCAATGAGTCATTATCATTGCCCAATGAAGACTCACTTCATAAGTGTAGCAGACAACTGTTCACTACCAATTGCCATTCCGTTCTCTTCTTACCCACAGAATCCTGAATTTGTGTACATGTACCTGGCACAGATGCCTTGACTCAGGGAAGCTAGGCTCCTGCCCTAGGCCCAGGGGAAGCATCAGGTTGGTCTAAAGCCATCATGGTAATCCTGTTGCCTTTTGCTGGGTACTAACTTTCTTAGCCTCCTTGTAGTTAGGGGTGTCCACGTGACAAAATTCTGACCAATGAAACAGAGAAGGAGATATGATGGAAGGCTTTGGGACAAATATTTCCTCTGTTGATAAAATGAGAGCCTTACAAGTGAAAGATCTTTTTTTTTGCTCAGGGCCTTCCAGCTTCCTGCTCTTGAAAGCCTTGGAGCTATATGGGAGCAATCTTGGTATATGTTCAGGCAACAGGCATGAGGAGGGAAGCCTGGACTCCAAGCTCACTGGGAAAGAGCCTGGATCTCTGCTGCACCAGCCTTGGAATATCAATCTTCAGATTTCTTCTTACATGAGATAATTCAAAGTCTTTATTGCTTAGGCCACTGTTAATGGCTACAGCTTCCTGATACAAAAGGTGTGTAGCATCCCTGAAAGGTTTCTTTTTTTTTTTTTTGAGACAGAGTCTCACTCTATTGCCCAAGCTAGAGTGCCGTGGCGTCAGCCTAGCTCGCAGCAACCTCAAACTCCTGGGCTCAAGCAATCCTTCTGCCTCAGCCTCCAGTAGCTGGGACTACAGGCATGCGCCACCATGCCCGGCTAATTTTTTCTCTATATATATTTTTTTAGTTGTCTGGCTAATTTCTTTCTATTTTTGGTAGAGATGGGGTCTCACTCTTACTCAGGCTGGTCTCGAACTCCTAACCTCGAGAGATGCCCCCACCTTGGCCTCCCAGAGCGCTAGGATTACAGGCATGAGCCACCGCGCCTGGCCCCTGAAAGCTTTCTAAACCAAGCTTAAGTTAGTTATCTAGGGAACAGTCAGAAACCACTCTTCTTCCCTTGCTGAGGTTTCATCTATCAATTAATATATCAAAATGTTAACAGCTAATGTTCACTTCAGGAGACAGGAAAGAGACAACCCTCTATATTAAAAATTATTTCAGACACAATACATCTGTCTGGGAAAACATCGACTTTTACATGCTCTTAATTCAGATTTATTTTGTTCTTACTATGCGAAATGGTTTTTTAGGTGTGAACTGTACAACCTATTTATATTTCTGTTTTGAGTTCTTATCTTTTCTAGGAACAAGTTCATGTTTCTTACGTGTAACACAAGAGCACTCAGAAGTTTAAGCAGTTTATAAATACAATAAATGTCAAGTAATATGCTACCCAGCTTTTACCTGATATTTGTGATTGTAAATATCCTATTATTATATCATTAAGAAAGTAAAACTAGCAATGAGGGAAAGCAGATATGGGAGGAAAAGCTCTACTTTCTTTTAGATATTCCTGTCATAGTTTCAATTATTAAGATTTTCTTCTTCCATCAATGACAGCTTCAGTTAAGTTGTGTTATTGGAATGGATGTTACATTCTCTTACCTAAATATAGCTATAAATTAAGCTTTTCTGACACTATGTTAACTCTTTCAGACTCAATGCCTATTTAATTGATATTTTGACACTTTCCCTCATGTTATTAAATTGGAAAATGTCAATTCAATTTCCTGCATTAGAATGAAGTATATATGTGCGTATATATTATACACATACGTATACAATAAAGGATAAGTAAATATGGATGAAAAATCCAAGAAATTCATTTAGAAATTTTCCAAGTATTTATTCCTATGTCCTATATTCCAAATGATATACTTTAAAGGTAGTTTCTAACAGGAAATAAGTCTATTTTAATCTTTTTTACTTTGTCATAATTTTTCTTAGAATAAAAAAGAAATGAAAAAAGTAAGTTACGATTATCAGTGCAAACCAAAAAGCAGAGTGATTTTACTTTTCTCCACTAAATTCCTAGTAGTGAGGGTGACATGAAGTGGCCCAGAGGTGGTCTCCTAGGGAGAAACAGGAACCCTGTCTGGGTAACCCACCACAGAATATCAGTGATAGTATTAATATATACCCAGCATTTACAATGCACCTCACACTGTACTTAAGCCCTGGGGTCAAAATAATGATTCTCAAAGACCTAAAGACAACAAACAATAAAAAAAAAAATAGTTTTACTCCTAATTAACCAGCACATGTGTGCCTGGGGACAGGGGTCCTATGAAGGAGAGTTACAGAGGAGGAGTTACGGAAAACTTAAAATCTCAATGGGGGCCAGGCGCAGTGGCTCACGCCTGTAATCCTAGCACTCTGGGAGGCCGAGGCCAGAAGATCGTTTGAGTTCAGGAGTTCGAGACCAGCCTCAGCAAGAGCGAGACCCTGTCTCTACCAAAAATAGAAAGAAATTAATTGGACAGCTAAAAATATATAGAAAAAATTAGCTGGGCATGGTGGCACATGCCTGTAGTCCCAGCTACTCGGGAGGCTGAGGCAGGAGGATTGCTTGAGCCCAGGAGTTTGAGGTTGCTGTGAGCTAGGCTGACACCACAGCACTCACTCTAGCCCAGGCAAAAGAGTGAGACTCTGTCTCAAAAAAAAAAAAAAACCTCAATGGGAACAAACTAAGTAAAAAATGGATTTAATATTAAAAAATGTTAGTCCAAATTATACCCAGTGCTTAGGAACATGTATCCCACCGTACCAATACATTAGAAAACCACTAGCCATACCACATATTTATAACTTGGAAGAACAAAACTTCACTGTGTTTTATTGTTCTTTGAATAATGATGTCATAAGCTGCTGATTTAAGTACAGGAAAAGAATAGTAAGACAAGGAACAAAAAATAAAAGTGGAAAAATAAACGAAAGAAAATACTATTTGGAAGATTTTTCCTTTAATCAATTAAAAGCTCAAAGACATAAAGAGAACCATGACTATGATTAAGTCAATTTTCCTCTTTGTGTTGATAAACTAATCACTCTTATTTAAGCACTTACAGAATGCTTGATTCTGTTCTAAGCATTTGACGTATGTTTTCCTCCCCTCCTTTTATATGAGGAAATTGAGTTTTATAAAAGTTAAGCTGTTTGCCCAAGGGGTAAATACAGGTAATAATTATCAGCTCCATATACATATGCTTCTGATTACTCACACCCGAGACACTTAGGTACATGGTTCATAAGTAACTCAGTTACTATATTTCAGACTAGCCAGATGACATAAAATTAAGTAACAGTATGTCTTCAAAGCATTGGCTTTACTATTAAAACCAGTTGTATCCATCAATAAGGATTTTAATTTTAACAAGTCAGTTATATTACCAAAGACTGACAGTGTATCTAAAAAACAGTTCATTAAAAAAAAACAAAACCTGACTATAAGGATAAAAAGCTTTAAAATGTGCTCTTGGTAAAGAACAGGAAAGAATCTTCTTCTGCTCCATCTGCTTTATGTTTATTTCTAATGTGGTAACTTATGTTTAATAGCAAATATTCCAGAGGTTAAGACAGACTCTTTGAAGACTGAATGTGAAGAATATGGGCCATAATGTGTACAGTCCTTTTTGGTATAGCAGACACATAACTCAACCATCCACCACACCCACCATGTGTGGGATTGCTTTTGGTTATATTTATCAGAGAGTGTGATGTAGGAATTCCTGACAACTCGAAATGATTTTCCTATTATCAGTGTCAAATAAGAATGAAAAAAAAAATCAAACACTTTAAGACACAAACACTAGTTTGTTTCTATGCCAATAAGGAAAAGGTTTTTCTTCTTCAAAGAAAAGAAGGTAGGAAACTATAGGTGATCAGAAAGTTATACTTCTTTTTTACTACACAGTATGTGTGCTTTCAAAGCAAGAGAGACAACCAGCAGAACAAGAAAGACCAATGCAAGAATGCAGAGCATACAATAAAAGTTATTTGCTTTTTTGCTGTTTATACCATGCCTCCTCACCAAAAAAAAAAAAAAAAAAAAAAATATCACATGAGCTAGCGGTAAATATGCTTCTTAAATATGTAGAAACTATATAAAGATAACTACACAAAAACAATGAAAAAATATACTATGCTCCTTTACTCTTTAATATAGTATTCCCCTATACTACAAATGACCAACTTAATGAAAAGCATACTACTCAGTAAGCTAAATTCACAGACAAATGCAGTTTAAGATGAGTCTACAAAACATCTCTAATGGAGACTGAAGTATTAATATAAAGAAAAAAATGCAGTCATTGAGTGGTCAAAACTTTCGGTATTTTGTTACAGTGTTCTTATTTCCCACTGTCCGCCATTTTGTTTTTTAATGCAAAGCAGAAGAGTCACAGTCAAATATAAAGATGTGGAATGTTGACAGGGTGCAGGCCAGGGGCATCAGGCATCCCTACACGTAGGCCTGGCTTGGCCCCAAGAGACTTGTGACCCGACTCAACTAACTTCAGTTTGTGCCTTGGTGTCTGTATCTGTGAAAGGTGGCTTTAACCCCAGCAGCTGGATCTCTAAGACCTCTTCTAGCAAACATTTTATAATTCAAAACTGAATGCATAAAACTATTTGATTTTTTAAAAAATATTTGATAGAAGGCAAAAAAAAAAAAAATTAATGCCTGAAGCAGTAAAAGAGCAGATGCAAATCCTACTAGGACAACCCTTTGTCAATAAAATTGATGGCTCTATAAATATAATATCTGTGTCAGGTACGGTATAATAAACTTTAGCTTAACTCAGGTACCCACATAACATACATGGGGAACAACCTAAACTGCCCTTTCCTAGGAAAGGAGGGGCACACCGAGAAGTAGGCAGCAGTCTAGAGTTACTCCTGGCATGTGAGTGATCCTTCTGCTAGATCACCTGGACTAACAGAAGCTGCAGGGTACATGTAGCAGCCACGTGACAGAGAGGGACGGATGATATAAATTCTACTCCCAGGAATCAGAAAAACAAGCAAACAATAGAATGAAGTCAGGGTATTAATATAAGCCCTCACTTACATTAATATTTCAACTGCTACAGAAACTAATTTCATTAGCAATATTGAAATTGTTTTTAAACTTTTGCTATATTAATTCATGATTCCTCAAAATTCATTAATTGTTAATATTACCAGTAGCCACTAAAGACCTTAAAATATTATATTCGTATTTATGCTTGTTTTAATACTGTATGAAGAGATTAAATTGAAAACTGAGTCCTCATTCGAAGTCAGTCCTGAAGAAGAGAAAGACTCCAGGACAGAAGGAGATGAGGGCAGTGATGACGGAAAGAAAGACAAATAGACCAAATCTCCGGGGCCTTCATAAGGAGGGGGAAAAGGTTCATGAAGTTCCTAAGACACATTCCAGACCAGAGTGGTAGGAATGAGACCCCCCCTGCATAACTGTTTTGGAGCCCGGAAAGTCAGATCGTGCATAAATAACTTAAATCATTCATCATCTACAAAAGCAGTCACAGTTGTTATAATGATACTTTATTACTTTTTAGCTTTCTTCACAACACATCATCTTAAAATAGTTCAGCAATATTAACAGTAATATTACACATGGCCAGTAAAAAACTGACAAAAATTGTTTCAGTGTTTAAGATTTCAGTGTTGCTTAAGGCACAATTTGCAGAATGCCAGTTATACTTCTGACCCAAGAGCACAGCCGGCCAGAAGGCCACATCTGCTTGTGCTTCTGCAACAAGCATAAGCGGAGAAGGCAAAGTGCAGGCACGCACTGCTCTGCTCTTAAGCACTTTAGCAAAGCACATACAGACTCAGAGAGAAAAGCTAGTGTGATAGGAACATAAGCAGCTTAGTAGAAAATATATCTGCTTCCAAGTTCTCCTAAGTGAAAAAGAAGAAAACGTAAGATACTTGCAGGTTCTCAAGCAACAACAACAAAAAACCCATAAGAAAACAAACACACCCCTTACTAATGAGTCCAAGAAGAGAGCTACAAACGGACATCCTCCAGTACAGTTAAGGAAACCTAGCTCTGCTTCAAATGACTGGCTGCAAAACACAAAGTGTTTGGTTCCCAACTGTCATTCACACCATGGTGGCTTTCTCAAACTTTCCTCTGGGTAATGAACCTCTTTAGGAGTCTGTCACTACAAGTTTTAAAGAAGTAGATTGCAACTCTTTTTAATCTATGTTCCCTAAAATGTTTTCTCCCTTTATCTGCTATGTATCATTAGCTAAAAAGATGCTGTAGCTTTTACTTGTGGTTAATTATAGTACAACTTCTATAGATATTTTCATAGTGTTTTTCTTCAAATTTACTCTCTCACCACTCCTTTCTGATCTGACTTCCATGCGAGTCATCCTTAAAGCTCTCTTCTTGAGATACGTTGCCTCTGGACACAGAACTAAAGGCAAGGTTGCATTCCCTGGGGAAATCCAATTCAGTGTATCATCTTCAGATGGGCTTGCATTGCTAAAACAGAGCATGTCCCTGCAAATAACTATATATATATTCCTGCTATCATAAAGCAAAGCTACATAACAGATAACAAGAAAAAGAAATTGCTTGTAATATTTTCTACCTTATGTTCACAAAACACAGCAAATGTCTCTTGTGCAGATGTATGATTTGAGATGGGAGGACCTTACTTGTCTTTTTTTTTTTTTTTTTTTTGAGACAGAGTCCCATGGTGTCAGCCTAGCTCACAGCAACCTCAAACTCCTGGGCTCAAGCGATCCTTCTGCCTCAGCCTCCTGAGTAGCTGGGACTACAGGCACGTACCACCATGCCCGGCTAATTTTTTCTATATATTTTTAGTTGTCCAGCTAATTTCTTTCTATTTTTAGTAGAGACAGGGTCTCGCTCTTGCTCAGGCTGGTCTCAAACTCTTGAGCTCGAACAATCCACCCTCCTCGGCCTCCCAGAGTGCTAGGATTACAGGCGACCGACCACACCTGGCCGGGAGGACCAAACTTGAGACAGAAAAAATTCACTGCACAAAGGTAATGTATTGACAGGGTCAAATCAATTAAAGAAAAAGCTAACATCAACAGCTCAATTTTCTTCTCTATATAAGGTTATGGCATGTATGTGTGGGACACTCAAAGAGCCACAAGGGAAGTAGCATAACATAAAAATTAAAAACACGAACTTTGGAGCCAGACTCCTTGGGTTTAAATACGTTTCACCGCCTGCTAGTTGTGAGACCTTGACTGAGTTATTTAATTTCTCTTTATTTCCTTACCTGTAAAAATGAGAATAATCATAGCACTTGCATCAGAGAGTTGTTACGAGGATTCAATGACCTATCTCTGTGAAGTAATTAGGGATATATAACAAGTGTCTGTTAAATAAAATGCTACACAAGTTTCAGCCGCCATGCAAAGAGCTAAAAGCAGTAAAACTCTTCGTAGCAGCGGCAAAAGTTTAAAATGGGCTGGTGGGGACACACCAAAAATAAAATGACGTATCACTGAACTGGGTATGAGATTTCAAGTGTTGTCAAACATTAAATTAAATATAGACACAAAAGTGCTGGACTCTAAACATGCTTGACCTTTCTAGGATTGGCACTATAATATACCTAAATGTGCTTTCATATTCCCATCTAGTAACTGAGTGTTCCAGACCAAGTCTGGCCTCCATCTCTCTCTGTCCCTGAACTGTCATTTCAAAACTAAAATACCCAGGATACATGTTTGCTCTCTAAGGCCCAACTCTGATAGTCCCAGGGAGGTGGCAGTCTGATTCTTAGGAAAAGTGTGAAATAAAAAGAGGAAAATAGATATTTTTGTAGAATTTTAAGCAAAAAGTTGCTGGGTAAGACAGAAAGCAAACCCTCCTCCCTTCCTCTCACTGTAGGGCAAAAATAAAAAACAGAAAATAAATCATGAGACTTTGCCTCACAATTCCATTTGAACAAAGGGGCAGGGACAGGGCTAGCACCCCGGACTCAACCAGCGCCCACATTCGAGGCCCGCACGGGGAGGTGTACCACAGCACGCACTCCGCGAGAGACTCATTTGCGCAATGCCATTAGACGCAGGGCTGCACCAGACACAAAAGGCCACAAACTGTGTGATTCCATTTAAATGAAATGTCCAGAATAGACAAATCCATAGAGACAGAAAGTAGATGAGTGGTTTCTAGGAGTCGGGATAGGAGAAATGGGGAGTGACTGGTAATGGTTTCCCTTTGGGGTGGTGCAAATGTTTTGGAATCAGTGGTGATGGTTATACAACTTTGTAAACATGCTAGCCACGGAATTGTACAGCATGAAAGGGTGGTTGGTAAATTATATCTTAGCAACTGGGGAGAGGGTTAGGTCTACGTTTACAATAGAGGATTCTATTATTATGTAGTAGTCCGCCTTCTCTTATCAGTAATGGAGGGAAATGAGGAGATTAAGGTAATTATGTCAACAGTTCTTGATAACAAGAAGGCTAGAATTAGATTTCAAATTGCCTATACAAGGTGGCCAAAAACTCTGAAACTCAGAGGTCAGGGATTAAAGGCCCTGCTCTCTAAGAGCGCAAAGGGAAATTACGCACGGAGAAAATGAGGATAACAGTAGGAAGGGGGCACGTGATAAGTCGCTGCTGCCACCCCGAGCACGGGCCAAGCCTTCAGTTGTCTGTACGCTCTGGCGTGCTGTAAGGCGACCAGGAGCCAGGCGCACCTGCGCTTCACCCACGGATTTCCCAAGGGGGGGGGGGGTGAGTCATAAGAAAAGCTAGGAAGCCAGACGAGCTTTTTTAAACTTCATTTCTGCGCCCTGCAGTCTCCAGGCCCAGTGCTGACACAACATCTCCACTCCCTATGATGCCCCTCTCTCTGTGGGCCAAAGAGAGGATACAGCACGAGCAAAAGCTGAAAGGTGAGAACGGAAGGAAATAAATTTCTGATAACAGTTTGGAAAGATCACCAATTCTTTGCATAGGTCACAGCAACCAGAGTGACCTTAACATGTAAATCGTATCATGTCATCCCCTATTTAAAACCCATCCGAGGCAATCAGGAAAAAATGCAAACTGCCTACAACCATGTGGAATGAAACACACATTTAGGTCACCAGTCACAGCCCTTCCTACTGGCAAGATACCCCTTGGCACCTCCCCCACCACGCCTTCCTCTTGGAACTCAGCTGTCTGCGGCCTTGAGGCCTGGCACATTCTACTCCCTCCGCCTGGCTCTGCGCTTGGCTAGCCCCTTCTCATTCCTCGGGTCTTAACTCAAATGGTACTTCAAATAAATAGCTAGAGAGGGTCTTTCCTGTTATTGTCTGCCACAGCAGTTTATTTTCTTTAGAGGGCTTACTGCACTCTGTCACTGTTTTACCTATTTCTTGCCTGTTTACCCTGGTAGACTGCTCGTTCAATGAGGACAGAGACCATGCCTACCTGTACCTAAAGTGCTACCACATTTGCCTGGCACATGGCTGGCATTTGATTTTTGCTAAATAGATGAATCTACGTTTTTTAAAATAACTCTGGCTGGAGAGCATAGGGAGAATTACAAGAGGCATGGGGAATAATTAAAGTGAAGGCAATTTCTATGGTTTGAATGTTGGTGCCCCCCCAGAATCCATCTGTTGGAACCCAACACCCAATGTAATAGTACTAAAAGGTAGGGCCTGATTAAGACATGAGGGCTGCCCTCGTGAATGGGATTAGTGTCCTTATTAAAGAGGTTTGAGGGAGCCTGTTTGCCCCTTCCGCCGTGTGAGGATGCAGTAAGAATGTGCCATCTTGGAAGTAAGGAGCAAGCCCTCAACCTGACACCAAATCTGCTGGCGCCTTGATCTTGGACTTCCCAGGCTCCAGAACTGTGAGCAATAACTTTCTCTTCTTTACAAGTTACCCAGTCTAAAGCATTTTGTTATAGCAGCCCAAATGGACTAAGATAGTGATTGCAGATCACACCTTAAGCAACACAGATTTGGGTGCTAAGACCACCATTTTCACAGACCTTCTTTCTTTCTTTTGGACAATTATATAATCATATTGGTTAATCAATGAACAGACTTGATCAGACCAATGTAACACTGCCTGAATATTTACTGACTGGGAGTCTGTATGCTTCATTCTTACACAGTCCCATTTTTCCTTGAATCTCCTCCACAAGGCAGAGCCCTGGGCAGGCCTCTGAACTATTCCCAGGGTCAGGGGCCATTTTTCCCTCCCTCTCTTCCCATCTTCAAGTGCAAAAAGCACTTGTTACTGCTGCTGCTCTACACCAGGGGTTCTCAACATTGACTGTACATTAGAATCCTTTAAACATTAAAAAAGATTGAGGAGCCTTTAAAAATCCCCAAACCCAGGCCACACTCTAGACCAATTACATAAGAATCTATGGGAATGCTGGTCTCAGACCAGCATGAGTATTTTTTAAAGCTCCTCAAATGACTCCAGTGGACAACCAAGGCTGAGAACCACTATTTTAGGGAGAGAAAAGTCCAAGTATCCACAGAGACCAATTTTCACTTAATTTCTTTATGGTCATAGAATTCTGTACTGATTTTAAAGATAAAAGAGTTTGGTTTACAAATAGTTATGTAATTATAAAACTTAATTGTTCAAATCAAAACTAGTTTCTAAAATATGTTTCTTCCCTTCTAGTCATATACTAAATTCTAGCCTGACCAGTGATAGACTCAAAGTGTAATAATATATTATTTGTGTCTTGGCGTCCTTCCTTTTTTTGCCTTACAGTTGAAGAAAGTGGCAGAGATTGAATAACATAAAACCCAGTGGCTTTCTTGGGAAGACCTGTAGAGGTAAAACAAAATTCATCTGTAGAGAGAAATAATTCCTCTTTGTTGAACAAATGGAAAAATGAAATTGTAGAATATTTTAAAAATAAACACACTGTAGAATAAAAACAACTGCAATCAGTAGTAAATTCAGATCCTAATTGATTCATTTTTAACTTAGTGTAATTATATAAATGAGTCATTTATATAACCAAGGAGCTATATTATGGATGCATTTTATGAGGTTCATTTTTGTTTTCGTACTAGCGTAAACACTTCCCAAGTTTGCCTGTAATAACTGACCTTTTTCAAAATCAAGAAGACGAAATTCTCCCCAGTGTCTGAACTAACTAACATAATTTAGTGTCTGAATTGAGGAAGCCCTAACTGACAGGGTTTTACTGTCTGTGTACATAAATATATGGTGAAATGCCCATTATAGTAATTACTAGAGAGAAGCCATCAATTCCTGTACCTGTTGAGACTGATCACCCCACTAGCAAAGGCAGGACGAGGGAGTTGTAACGCTTTTCAATTTGAGTATCCCTGCGAAGGGACATTGGCACCGCCAGCATAATCTGATGAAAAATACCTTTCGCCTAGTCATCAGGAGATCAGGGATCAAGTTAAGGTTGCAAAAGTGTAACTTCAAGCAGTCAGTACAACCCTCTAGTGCTATTACTTCTCTCCCGGGAACTGGGGGTATTCAGTCTGCTACAGCAGCCGCCCTGGAGGGGGCAAGGGGTGTGAAGGGAAAGGGACGGCCGCAGCGAGCCACTTACGAGACGTAGGCTGGGTAGCCGAATCCTATCAGATTGCAGAGGAGAGAGGCTCCATAACCGAACACCAGGTACAGGGCCACCAGTCCGATGACACCTGGAGACCAGGAAGAGAGAGAAGTGGGTCGGGTAGCACGAAAGGCGCTCAGGCGGGGCTGCCGCTCCCCACACTGCGAGGCTTGGCCTGTCCTGGGCGTTTTCCTCCCGACTCGATTAAAGGAGCAAGAAAAACAAACCACACGGAGCTCGGGCCCCACGGGGCTCTCGCTTGGGTCCAGGGATGTCTGGCAAACCCCCCCCCCTTTGCCCTACCTCCCTCCCGCAGGGCCAACGCCGGGCGCCCGGGACGGTCTGGGGAGGCCGGGCGGCCCCGCTCTCCCTCCGCAGGGGCCCCGCGCTGCAGCGCGCCAGCCGGGCCGAGGATCTCACAGGCCCGAATTCCCGCCCCAGCCCGCACCCCCGCCCTCCCGAGGAGACACCCCTTCTCCGGCGGAGCCCCACGGAGGGTCTGGGTAGCACCGGGCACCCCCGCCACCGCGCCCACGCGCCCTCCCGCAGGGCCCCGAGCCGCTCCGAGCCAAACGAGCGCAGGACCACAGTGACACGGCGCCCGGCCACGGGGCAGACACGTCAGCGCCTGCCCGGTCCCGTTCCCCGTGCCCAGGAGCCGCCCCCGCGCTCCCAGCCACCTTGCCCGGGGCACAGGCCCGCGACACCCCTGCCCCCAACCCAGGCCGCTTCGGCGGGGTCTCTGCTCCCTGGGCTTTCCGGGCACCCAGCTCGGTCCCCGAGGATGCTGCTGGCCCCTTCTGTCACCGACTCCGCCTTTCCCGAGCCCCCTCCCCGCTTCCTTCCCCAGCAGCTGGTGCAGCGGCGGCTCCCCGGGCCGAGCCGGCGACTGCGACCCCCGGCCACCCACCAAGCGCGATGAAGCTCCGGTTCACGCCGGTTTTGGCCTCGAGCTTGGCCAAGAGGTCAGTCATGCAGTTCTTCTCGTGCAGGAATCGGTCAAACCTCTCTCTCATGGCCGCAGACATGGCGGGGACCGTCGCGCCTCCGCCCGGGGCTGCTCCTACTGCCGGGTGGACGCGAGCGGGTTGACTGGGGCGGGGGCGGGGCGGGGGCGTCTGCGGCACCGGGCGGGGACAGCGGCGCGTCTACGCGTCCCTCCCCGCGCAGGCCCTCAGCTCGCCCCGCCCTGCCGCCGCGGTCCCCTCTCCACACTCCGCCCCGCGCCGCGCGGCAGGCGCCACGCCCGGGCGGTGGCCGGGCCTGTGCCTCCCCGGCAGCTGGAAGGTGGCCGGAGCTGTTAATAGCCTTAAGCCATCGGGGCCACAAGAGAGTGGAGAGGGGACATGGGCTCCTTTGTCAAATCAGATACTGCAAAAAGCAGGCGGAAAGAAGGAGGCAGGCATCCCTGTTGCTGCCGCCTGCAATTTGGTGGGACTGGTGTGGTGTACGTACCCTGCTGTGCTAAAACTGCTAAAGCATTTTTAATCTAAAGATTGAAATGTGTAACCATCTTGAAAGAACTCTTTGGGTGCAGGCCTGCTTTCTTCCTCTTTGCCAGAGCTCGGCATAGTTTTCTTCACCTGCACACCATACTCTGAAGAGACCCTTGAAGAAATCTAACACACGTTCCTCTGGGCTATACCTTTTCCACAAAAGTACTTTGCTTCTTAAACCTTTTCATGATGGGCTCGGCCTTAGGGTAGGCCCTCACTTTGCTTCCTCCGTGGTCTTCCTCCTCCTAGGCCTAGGCTTTTGTTCTCTCACCCATATTATTTCAGGACACGCCCTTTAAAATTACTTACTTTCTTCTAATCTGCACACTGCTGCCGAATTTTTGTCATCGCTTAAACATCAAAAGCTCCGCATTACTGATCTACTGGAGCTCTTAATTCCTTGATAGAGTATTCAAGGCTCTGCACACAGACTGGCCCCCAGCATTCTCTCTTCTTTCTGCACAACCCCTCTTCCCTTTCGCACTGACTTAATTACCTACCGCCTTCCGCTTTCGCAAAAAAAGTATCTGGCTCACTCCTAGCTGTTTCCTTTTATGCTAATTATCCTTCCTCTTTTCTTCCCCAGAGGTTTTTAGCTCAGCTTTCCCAGCTGCCCCCACCACCACCCAACCAAATCAGTGAAGAATTAAACAACTCGACAGTCCACTGCTGTCTTCTCACCTACAGTTAATTCTCAACGTGGCAGCCAGGGGAATCAATCTATCTATCTATCATATATCTATCCATTTTGAAACAGGATCTCTGTCTGTTGCCCAGGCTGGAGTGCAGTGGTGTCATCATAGCTCACTGCGACCTCAAACTCCTGGCCTCAAGCAATCCTCCTGCCTCATCCTCCTGAATAGCTGGGACTACAAGGGTGCATCACTACACCCAGCTAATTTTTCTATTTTTTGTAGAGATGGGGTCTTGCCATGTTGCCCAGGCTGGTCTCAAACTCCTGGACTAAAGCAGTCCTCCTGCCTCGACCTCCCAAAGTGCTGGAATTACAGGCATAAGCCACCACACCTGGCTGAATCTTTGAAAAATATCTGTCAAGGTGTGCTATCATTTTGCTCTTTACCCTGTGGTGGCTTCCCATCTGCCTACGGAATGGCCTCAAGGTCACAGATGCTGTTTATCCCTCCCCTTTTTTATGTCACGCATTACTGCCCATGTGCTTGCTGTATCTCAAATAAGTTAAGCCCATTCCCTCTGGGCTTTCACTTTTCTTCTGTAATGTTTCAGTGGTTCTCAACCAGGGACACATTGCTCTCCTCCAGAGACATTTTAGCTGCCAGACAGATTGTCACACGTGGAGGGGGTATGGAGGGGATTGCTACTAACATCTAGTGGGTAGAGACCAGGGATGCTGCTAAACATCCTACGATGCACAGGACGGCCCCTCACGACAAAGAATTACCTAGCCCTAAATGTCTATAGGTGCTGAAACCCCGCTCTACCTAAAAAGCCTTTTCCCCCAGGTAACCATTTAACCGCCTGCTTCTATTATGCAGGTTTTTGTTCAAGTGGCACCCATAATCCAAAGTTGCAACTCCCAATGGTCTCTAGCCCTTGTCTTGCTTGATTTTTCTCCATAGCATTTATTACTGTCTGACATTTTATATTTTCTACTTTTTAAATTGTCTTCCTTTCCCCACTAGATTATGAGCTCCATGATGATAGGCATTTTTGCCTATTTTATTTGCTTCTGTATGTCAAGCACCTCGAACAGTGCCTAGCATTTAGCAGGTATTCAATAACTATTTGTTGAATGAATAACTATCTAACATTTATTGTACTCCCAGTATTCTAAGTACTACAGGAACTATTAATATATTCCCTGCTCATTTAACTCTTACAACAGTATGAGGAAGATACTACCTGTCTCATCCTCATTTAAGGGAAAGACGTGAGGTACAGAAAGGTCTCACAATTAATAAATGGCAGATCTAGAATTCAGACCCAGGCTCTTACCCCTATGTTATACTACTATTATGGGTTGAATTATATCCCACTCCTCAAAGAAGATATGTTGGAGTCCTAAACCCCAGTACCTCAGAATACGATCTTATTTGGAAATGAGGTCTTCACAGAGGTAATTGAATTAAAATGAGCTCATTAGGGTGGGCATCGGTCCAATATGACTGGTGTGCTTATAAAAGGAGGAAATTTGGACACAGAGACAGACACACGTAGAGGGAGATGACGCGAAGAGACACAGGGAGGTCACCTGCGAGGCAAGGAGAAAGGCCTGGAACAGCCCTCAGAAGGAACCAACCATGCCGGCACCTTGATCGTGGACTTCTAGCCTGTAGGACTGCGAGACAATGAATTCCTGCCATTAATGCCGCCCAGCTTATGGTACTGTGTTACAGCAGCCCTAGCAAACGAATATAACTGGCTAGCAAAACAGCTGGGTTTTGCACTTTTAACCAGTTGTGAGTTTGTATAATTTCCTACGGAGTACAGTGATTATTCACACCTGAAGGTAGGGTTGTTTTTGAGTATTTAAAGTGATTCGCAATTTGATAGTTTTATTTATTTATTTATTTTTAGCCAGGGAGCACAATCCTTTTAAATTAGGTATTCAAATCAATCTAGATTTTTATCACCATATATATACAGTGGTGGCAACATTTGTAGTACATCAGCTATGCATGGAGTATCTGGAAACATGCTAGTCATTTGGATTTCTTTTGCGTAAATATCACTCCCGTCCCAATTTTCTCCTGACTTTGATTCTGAAGTTCTTCTTTCCTCCATCATTCAACCAGACGCTGTAAGGTGAGGCAGCATAGGAAGGCAGAATGTGGAGCACTGTCTCTGGATCCAGTCAGAATGGGCTACATCCCAGCTCTACCATTCAGCTGTGTGACTTTGGGCAAGTTACATCAGCTCTCTGTGCCTCTGTTCCCTCATCAGTAAAACAGGGGTAACAGTACTACCTGTGTCACAGGGTTCTCATGATGATTAAATGAGTTACTATTTGTAAAGTTTTTAGAAGAGTGCCTGACACAAAATGTGATTGTTAAATAAGAAATTTTAGAAAGTACAGTTAGGTGCTAAAATTGAGATAGAGAAATATTACATAATTTTTGCCTTTAGGTAACTACAGTCAGATTGGGGGAGCGTGGGACCCTGGCTTATCTAGTCAGCACTGCAAGCGTTAAGACTCTTTCATAGATGAGGAAAGAGCTGCAGGAGCTCAGAACCCTGCCTTGGGTCTCAGACCACTCACTCACTCTCGCCGATTGAGTATATCGGCTGTGCCAGATGCTGTTAGACCTGGGAACCAGACAGACTAGGTCTATGTCCGGGAGGCCATGGAAAAGGCTGGCCTGGAGCAGGTTGACTTGGGCAATTTCTAAGAAGGCAAGTGACTTGGGATAAGGCGAATATTATTACCATGCCTTCCATGAGCTAGAGAACAAAATTCTGCGGGAGCCCTGGGATCAGGTCACTTTTGTTCTGCATGAGCTGTTTCTTCAGGGTAAGATAATTTCTCAATGACTTAAAGTCGTAACGTGCTTGTGTTCTAGCTCTCATTTATGCTAGGAAGAGGTGGTAGAACATAATTTGCCAGATAATCTCTTCCTTCCTCTCTCCCGCCCCCACATTTATAGGGTGCCCTGGCACTTGTAATTGGAGCATGGCCCCGAGGAGGCAGTCAGCAGGCCCTCACCCCTGCAGGCGCAGCCCTGTTGGCACACACCCCTCCCTGTGCCAGAAGAGGCTTATGATGACATGTCATTGAAATAAAAAAGGAAAAAGACAAAGTAAACAAAACCTGAGACATAGACTTGCCAGACGATGGAAGGAAAATGTAGAGGCTGAATGTAATTTAAGAAAGAGTATTCAAGGAAATAAAATGTGAAAATTGTTTGCGTCATTTGTCTTATTCTTAAACATTTTCTACTGAAAATATGGACAAAGTATCTTATTATATTTCTCCATTTATCAAACAGGAAGTCGAATTTTAGAAAATCACTGCTGACAATTGAGAATAAACCAACCTAGGAATATCCTTTAGTTTAGCCAAGTATTATTATTCTGAAATTAAATACTATATTTAATTTGAATATTAAATGTCATTGCTATTGCACATAAATTGAAATTTTCACCAGCTATACAAGTTCCCTTTATTTTACTCTTTTGTTTCTCTAATGTCACCTGCACAAAGGACAAATAGTAGAAAATAAGCCATTGACAAGTTGTTTTCTATGTTGAAGACCAATCAGTCCAATTCCAGACAAAGCCAGGGGTTTGGACTTCATACTGGGATGGTACAGTGTTCACTGGCCCTGGGGTATAGGTCTACCACAGAGAACAATCCAGATTTGCCTAATAGCCTACAGGGTGGCATGCCATTTTACCTTTCTTTCCATGTAAGAGAAGGACTAGAAGGAGTCAGATAATTTTGTGCACTTTCCTTCATGATGAGATATCAGGGAAATTTAATTATTAGGTCATTAAATATGAAATGTCCAATTTTGAATCAAAAGTGTAGTTTATTATATCTCAAATAAGAAGTAGTACAATTAATCAAAGTATGTGCCTAAACTGTCCACACAGTTTTGCAATCTTAACGGTAACTTGTTTATGCCAGCAGCGAAGAAGCCTGGAGAGGAAGTAGCCATGAAATTGTGAAAGGCGTTTTCCACTGCTTGTTGAGAATTTAATATTATTCCTTGCAAAAAGTGGTTCAAGGCCTGGAAGAAGTGGTAGGCAGTTGGTGCAAGTTCTGGTGAACACAGTGGATGACAGAGAGTTTCCAAGTCCAGCTTCTGTAGTTTGAATGGCCTTATTTTTTGCAACATACGGTCTTGCAAGAGGATTGGCCTGTCTCTGTTGACCAATCTCAGCTGCTTAATCACAAGCATCCTCATCATTTTGTCCAGTTGGTTGCAGTAGATATCTGCTGTAATTGATTGACCAGGTTTCATGAAGCTGTAGTGGATAATACCAGCGCTGGACCACCAAACAGACACCATTAGCTTTTTCTGATGAATATTCGGTTTTGGACTGTGTTCAGCACTTCATCTTTATCCAACCATTGTGCTGAATGCTTGTGATTGTCAAAAAGAATCCATTTTTCATCACATATAACAATACGGTGTAGAAATGGTTCACCTTTATCCGTGACAGCAAAGAAAGGCAAGCTTCCAGATGATTTCTCCTCTTGTTTAATTCATGCCGTACCCATCTATCCAGCTTCTTTACCTTGCCCATGTGTTTCAAATGGTCCAATATTGTTGGAATAGTAACATCAAACCTTGCTGCTAATTCAAGCATAGGCTGAGATTCACTTCCATGAGAGCTCTCAGCTCATCATTATCCACCTTGGTCTCAGGTCTCTCACATGGCTCATTTTCAAGATTAAAATCACCAGAACAGAACTTCTCAAACCATCACTGTACTGTGTGTTCATTAGCCACATGCTTCCCAAACACTTCACTGATATTTACGGTGCATTGGTTCCATGATAGAACTCATGTTAAAAAATAACACGAATTTTGACTTATCCATGGTTTCACAAAAATTGCTCTAAAAATTTTTTTGAAAGATAATCACAAGCTAAAACGTGCATTTGAAAGGATGAGGATGTACCTTCACAATAAAAACAAGAAGTGTCAAAGTGAAATGTCAGAGATATCAACTGTCAAACTTAGTACTTAAGGAAATCAGACATTCCATACTTAATAACCTAATAACCTGAATAAAGAAACTGACTAGTATTAGTTTTCTATTGCTACCACAACAAATTAATATAAACTTGGTGGCTTAAAATAATACAAATTTATTATCTTACAGTTCTGTATGTCAGTCTCACTGGACTGAGATCAAGGTGTTGTCAGCAGGGCTTTGTTCCTTTTTGGAGGCTCAAGGAAAGATCTGGCTTCTTTGCTCATTTGGGTTGTCGGCAGAATTCAGTTTGTCGTGGTTGTAGAACTGAGGTCCCCATTTCCTTCCTCATCCCCAAAGCCAGCAGTGGTGGATCGAATCCCTTTCATACTTCAAATCTCTCTTCCTTTTTCTTTCGTCTCATCTTTCTAACCCATCTGCCTTCTAGTTCCACTTTTAAAGACTCATGTGATTAGATTGGGCCCACTCAGATAATCCAGGATAATCTCCCCCATTTTAAGGTCTTTAACCTGCAAAGTCCCTCTTACCATATAAGGTAACATACTTACAGGTTCTGGATATCAGGGCATGGACATCTTTGGCTGGGGGCACACTGGCCTTACGTAGGGGACCAATAACCAGCCTCAAGGTCCTTGGAAGTAATGAACATGTTGAGATTGATAGAGTGTAATCCTTTCTCTCACATCAAGGGCCAACCCAGGACATGGCACAGGGTTAAGGCACAGGCCCCACAGCAGATGCCCTGGCTCCATCACTTATTGGTATGCACTCTTGGGAAAGTTCTCAACCTCCCAAAGCCCCACTTTCCTCAGCCTATAAAACAAGGATAATGTTAGAATCTACTTCATATGGTCATGTGAGGGCTGGGCCTAGAAGAAAGGATGGATGACTGGAAAGAACATGAGCAGGGTGAATAACGCACAGGTGAAAACACCCGCAGGAAGCTGCTTGTTTGCTGTGCGCAAAGGTCAGCTGAAAACAGCTGACCTGTATGGAAGTCGTTAAAGAAATTAGCAAATGGCCCTGACCTTCTGCACGTGTCCTTGGAAATAAATATGGGGAGATGGTTAGCTGAGGAGGCCATTTCTCCTTCAGATTTTGGTCTCTCTCCTTCTCTCTGAACACTATGTGTTTTGAGTAATTATTCCTTCGCTACCGAGCACAGGAATGAAAAGTGGCCGCTACAAGCGGTGACCCCGACGTGACCCAAGAATCCGCGCGTCCAGCGATCGTTTTCATCGTCCGGACTACAAGGGGAATCATCCCGGTAAGGGACAGTCCCGCCCGCTGCTTTGGGAGAGGGACCGACGCGTAGGTTCAGAAGGGGATTGCTAACGTGGGGCAGCACCTGACAAAAGATCAGCGAATTTAGCTGCGCACTTTGCAACGACTCTTACAGGCTGCCCAGTGTTCTGCGGAACCAAAAGCTTTACAGCAACTCTTATGCGCAGTAAGACAGCATTGCTCCTGGCTCCCAACGGAGGGCGCGTTAGATCTAGAGCTCTGGGAGCAAGTAGGGAAGGTTGTTAAGAAGATTTTTAGGCAGGGGGTTCCGGTGCTCCTTGCTGTGTTAACTACATGGAACCTGGAACGAACAGCGCTGGCTCCCTTACATGTTCCTACGGGTTCTAATCCGTTGGAACCCGCTCCTCCTCCCCCGCCGTCTGCTCTGCTGGAGGAGCGGTGTCCCCTCCTGTAGAATTCCCGAATCCTAAGCCATTCTCTCCACCACCACCTTCTGCAGTTCAACAGGAGGAGCAGCCTGCTCCCCACCCCCCCGGCAAAGGGGATCTCTATTCCTCCCCTGGTAAACCATCTGCTTTTCAACATTGCCTGTGACAGGGCCAATCTTTATGGGGACGAGATTGGAGAGAACAATGAAATCTAACTACCCAGACTTTTCATTAGGGGCCACTGCTCAGGCACATCCAATACAACCCACACCTTGACAATGGACTGCTAATTTGCCCATCTGGATAGAGCAGTGGCCCATTAAGCAGGATAAATTAAACATTTAAAATCTCTTGTCCAGGACCAACTTAAAGCGGGACACGCAGAACCTTTCCCCAGCCCATGGAACACTCCTGTATTCCTCATACCTAAAAAGAACAATAAGTGGCATTTACTACAGGACTTAAGAGCTCTTAATGCTATCATAGTCCTAACGGGACCTCTATAATCCGGCCTTCCCCAGCCGTCGTTAATTCCAAGAGATCGGCGTTTGATTGTAATTGAGTTACCACGGGGAAGAGGACACGCTTGTGTTCAAACTTCTACAGGTCCCAGTGGTTCCCTTCCAGACGAGTTCACCTACATCATGAGCTGGATTCCACAAACAAAACCTCTCTCCCTCCAGCCGCTGCCAACAGGGGTCCCGGCGACAGACACATAACATCATGACCGTGTCTGGGATCACGTGGGGTCAATTGGACAACTAGAGACAGAGGCCTCAGCTATGATGACCCAACTGAGGGCTCCTCCTACCCCAGGGAACACATTTCTGGCGTAGCTGGTTTCTGTCTTTCACTTTCTAGGACCACAGATCCGCCAATTGGTGACCTCCCAATACCATTATGAAAAGACACTGGCTGAAGCTTACATCTTTCTCCTCTCACTCCATCTCTAATTTTAGATAAACAAAAGGGGGGCATGTAAGGGCTGGGCCTAGAAGAAAGGATGGATGGATGGAAAGAACGTGAGCAGGTGAATGAAGGGACAGGCAAAAAGCCCGCCCGAAGCTGCTTGTTTGCTGAGTGCAAAGGTCAGCCGAAAACAGCTGACCTGTATGGAAGTTAAATTAGCAAAGAGCCCTGACCTTCTGCACGTGTCCTTGGAAATAAATATGGGGAGGAACTTGGCTGAGGAGGCCATTTTCTCCTTCAGACTTTGGTCTCTCCCCTTCTCTCTAAACACTGTTTCAGGTAATTATTCCTTCTCTACCAAGCTCAGGAGCAAAAAGCTGCCGCTACATGGTTGTTGAAATAAATGAGATACTCCATGTAAAGCATTTCATGGAGTACCTAGCCTCATGAGTGCTGAAGAAGTTTCAGCTAATCTGAAAAAATCATACATAAATGAAGTAGACAGTCATAAGAGTTTATGCCTAAAATTCCACTATCTTGTCCCATTGCTTTGATTCAAGGATTTAGTGTCTGTGAAAATCAAAATACTCTAGGAATAATAAGAGCACATTTTCATCAGTAATTTGACTATTGGATAGAGAAAGAGAAACGAAAATGCATACTTGCAACACCTATTTTGTGTTAGGCAATTTGTATGAAGGCTCTGAGAGCTTATTTTGACAGGGTCAGGGAGGGGGGTGCGGTGACAGGTGCCTGAGGATTAAAGGAGTAGGCTTTCCCAAGGCGTAAAGTAGCACAACAAAATCACTTCTTAGTTTTGTCTGGGACCCTTGGCCTAACCTGTGGCCAAAGGAAATGGACCCTCCAGGGTTGCACAGATGTGGGCAGGGAGCTGACCTAGAAATGTGTGTTGGGTCAAAGTCAAGCTATTCTGACATGCAGCTTAGCAGTCTCCGAATGCTTCCTGTTTCTCCTTGGTCTCTGACTTTCAGCCTTTTTTGGATGAGTTTTGGCCCATGCTCTTCCAGCTCTTGAACATCAGCTATGCCATGACCATGCTGGTTGATTTGAGGGTGTGCCTTTTCCTTTGAATACATCAATAGTGTTTGCTTTATTGTGAGCTCTGCCATGCAGTGAGGAGAGATGACCACACAGCCTTCTGCTTTTTACTCAGGATGGTCTCTCTAAAATCGATGCTGATGGAGACTTATAACTAGCTAGTACTGGAAGATTTGGAATAAGGTTTAAGGAGACAGGCTTATTTTTTTTTTTCCACAACTTCGTTACTAACAACTCTTTATCTGTCCACCACCATAACAAAAACACCCCACTAAAAGTGAGAATTCATTAGTTTAAAAAAAAAATCATGGTGGGCTGGGTGCGGTGGCTCATGCTGGTAATCCTAGCACTCTGGGACGCCAAGGCAGGAGGATCAATTGAGGTCAGGAGTTCAAGATCAGCCTGAGCAACAGTGAGACCCCGTCTCTACCCAAAATAGAAAAAATTAGCCAGGAGTGGTGGTGTGTGCCTGTAGTCCCAGCTACTTGGGAGGCTGCCGCAGGAGGATCACTTGAGCCCAGGAGTTTGAGGTTGCAGTGAGCTACGATGATGCCACAGCATTCTAGCCAGGGCAACGGAGCAAGACTGTCTCCAAAAAAAGAAAAAAATCATAGTGTATACTGTCCAAATAGCACCAACTATATCATCTTAACCAGCTTTATAAAATTTACTGAAAGTCATAAGTGAGCCTCTAATTTGATATTTTTGATCATTCTTACATGAATAGTTTGGACTTGGAAACATCAGTAGTTATACCTGTAACTTCTAATTTTGCTCAGTAGTAACTGAATTGATGTTTAACACAATATGCCCAGTCTGTAACACATGTGTGTTTGGTATGTTTATAGCCTAACACACTGGCATATGAAATGGATTAAAGCAGGAGTCCCCATTTCTGGATTCTTTGGGAATGTGATTACTTACAACTTGTGTCTTTAACATGTAGGAAGATCTTTATACTTAGATTATTTGATATCAAGTTCACAACTTTTATTAATAATGCCATGGTTTGGACTAGATGAAAATATCCTAAATAAGCCACGGAAGATTTAAGTGCAAAATTAAGTGAAGGATAGGCAGTTATCTTGATAAATTAAAACAGAAAACAATGTTGGCTTAATTTTAGAGTAATCTTTTTAAATTATTTTTTATAGTTACCTCTAATCACTTTTCCAATTTGTATTAATTCAGAGGAAAATTTGTTTTTTTTTTTTTTTTTTTTTTTTGAGTCAGTCTCACTCTGTTGCCGGGGCTAGAGTGCGGTGGCATCAGCCTAGCTCACAGCAACCTCAAACTCCTGGGCTCAAGCGATCCTCTTGCCTCAGCCTCCCGAGTAGCTGGGACTACAGGTATGTGCCACCATGCCCGGCTAATTTTTTCTATATATTTTTAGTTGTCCAAGTAATTTCTTTCTATTTTAGTAGAGGCGGGGTCTCACTCTTGCTCAGGCTGGTCTCGAACTCCTGAGCTCAAATGATCCACCCGCCTTGGCCTCCCAGAGTGCTGGGATTACAGGCGTGAGCTGCTGCGCCCGGTCAAGAGGAAAATTTCTTAATTGTCACCTTGAACTGCAGGCCAGTGTCAGTTTATATATGTCATTTAGATTGCATCTACACTGACAGAGGAAAAAGTGAAAAGTTAAGCAATTACTTAGGATATTACTGGTAAAAATTATATCAATAATTACTTGGTGTAGACAGCCCAGGTATGACCTTTCAACAGAGGACAATTGGACATAGTTAGATTTTTCAAGGTGACTTAGTTTGAGACCAAGAAATAATCAGTGCTATTTTTGTCAAGTATAAAATAGATTCCAGAAAGTATTCCTCTGCCCTAAAAGGCCCTTCTCGATAATATGGTACCTAATAATTTAGATATAATTTGTTAAAGGTTTTACATTTATTTAAAGAAGGCTAATGAGTTATCAACATTTAATATTCATCCATTCATTTAACAGCTATTCATTGAGCACTTACTATCTACTAGGTACTGTAGATACACCAGGAACCAAGATAGATCAGGTCCAGGCTTTATGGATCTCATGATAGATCACAACCATATCAACATTTGATACGTATCATTGAGAGTTTGAAAGAAACTTTAGTATCTTAACCTAGCGTTTATATTTTTCTTATCACTAAAGAAAAAACTATATCAATAAAAACTTCTGAATTCGACTATGTTTTTTATCACATCTCATTTGTTCTCTTTACCAGTCACCCTCCACTCTGCTATTGGCAATTCCATTAGCTTTTCTCTCCTCTCCTCCCAGATCCAGTAGGCGTTGGGGAAGCAGTGGTCTCGTGGTTGACTCATCATTTTGCTATTAATATATTATATAATAAATTCATAAATACTAACAGTGGGAAAATTAAACAATGGGGAAAAATTCCACTATCTAATCCTCATCTTCTAGTCTGCCAGTGTTTCCCCAGTGGAAGAAATGGTCAGACCCATGAAGAGTAGGAGAAAAGAGCTAATCGGTGACCTGACCGAGCATCTGATGGTGATAACTCCCTTTATTCTGTAAGGAGACATTTAAAACTGCTTAAATGGACATTTTATTGTTTTACTTTAGTGCAAAATGTGTTAGCCATTAGCAGTTGTTTGTTATATCAGTGATCTAACATCTGTTACCAATGGGATCCTGGCAGGCCATCCCTCATGAGCAATTCTGAGGAAAGCAAGTCAGAGTAGCAGAGTCAGTCACTCCAAAGTAACCCTGGGACTGCAGCTGCGGGCAGAGCAACCCCTAGGCAAAGCTATGAAGTAAGCAGAGCTGTTCATCCGTTAATTCATCTGTTTTACATACATCTGTATAGTGGCTGTGATGTGCCAAACATTATGCTTGAAGATAAACAAAATTCACTTCCTACCCAAAGAAATTTATACATTTTGGCTTCCTTCCTAAAGTCAACTTCCTGTTTTACCTTTACACATCCCATATGTCCAGTATCCTACTACTCCATGTTCTTTGCTCTCTTGATTTCCTCCTCTTGTCAAAAACTCGATTAGCTACAAGTTGGGAAGAAATTGATAATTCATACTAAGGGGTAAAAGACTGTAATGTCTTAATACACACTATTCTACCACCTTTCTCAGAGATTTTTTCATTTTTTAAGAAAGGAATCACTTAATCTAAAGCAATGAAACTAATGGTGGAACTCTAGGCATTAGTGAAGCAATTTCAGAAACTTTCCTGCAATGAGTGTATATAATTTCCCAAGATCCACCATGCATGGGAAAGGCCTAGTTTTGAGTCCTGAATGCTCAGTTCACTTTTAGATATGAGCCCTACAAAGCCAATCTGATTACATTCTTTTTGTCTTAGTATAATTAGACCAAAATCTTTTAGGCATCAGGGTACATTTCTTTGTTAGTCTATAATTAAAGTTTTCATGGCTTTTAAAAGTTTATTATTCACTTACTCATCCAACAAATGCTTGTTGATTGCCTATAAAATGTCAGTCACATTAAACCAAAATATGCATTTCTGTCAGCATTAATAACACAAAATATAAAATAGATAAGCATAAATTTGACAAGATATGTGGTGAACATATTTGGATAAAACTATATAACCTGACTGAATAACATGATAGCCTAGGAATATATTCAATATTATAAATATATTAATTTTCCCTAGATGTATATATAAGTTTAACACAATCTCAACATTTGGAATTTGACAAAATGTTTCTAAATTTCACCATTAAGAATATACATGCAAAAGTAACTAGTAACATTTCAAAAAAGAAAAGTATGAGGACAGCCTGTCTTACCATATATATAGCTAAAGTGATTAAAACCATGCACCCAGGTGCAGGGATGGGCAAATCAAATAACACATGGGCAGGTGATTATATACATGAAATTAGCATGTGCTATGGTTT
The DNA here is from genome assembly GCA_004363605.1 of Indri indri. Classification (NCBI taxonomy): domain Eukaryota; kingdom Metazoa; phylum Chordata; class Mammalia; order Primates; family Indriidae; genus Indri; species Indri indri. The sequence continues at coordinate 4,285 of RJWJ010003101.1, read as the reverse complement.
GAAGGTGTTCTCTCCAAAATTCAGGTGTTGCCAATGTGACAGTATTAAGAGGTGGGGCCTTAATGAGGTGACCTGCCTCCATTCCAGGGCAACCCACCGTGGCCAGGATGCCATGTGGGATTAGGTGCCCTTATAAAGGGGCTTGATGTGTGTGTGTGAGAGAGAGATCTCTTCTCTGCCCTTCCACCTTCTGCCACATGAGGACACAGCATTCCTCCCCTCCAGAGGATGTGGTGTTCAAGGCGTCACATTGGAAGCAGAGAATGGACCCTCAGCAGACAACAAACTGGCCGGCACTTTGATCTTGAGCTTTCCAGCCACCACCAGAACTGTGAGAACGTAAATTTCTGTTCTTTATAAATTACCCAGTCTCAGGTATTTTGTTATAGCAGCGTAAACAGACTAAGACAGCATGTGAAAAAAAAATGGAAGAGAATCTCAAAAAAATAAAGCAAAACAAACAAATGCAGGTCTAAAAGTCAAAAAGCAAACCCAGAAAAATACTTCACATGTATATTATAGACAGGGTTAATGACATTATATATAAACAGTTACCTAAGAAAAATATGAAAATTCCAAGAAAAGTGGACTAAGTATATGAGCAGGATAGTTCACAAAATAAGAAACAAAAATAAGAAAAACAAATAGCAAGCATGGCAAACATGTTTAATCTCACTTGGCATCAATAACTGCTAATTAGAACAATGAGATACTATTTTTAGCTGGTCAGTGAAAATAATAGTAAAATTGATAATACCCAGGGCTGATAAAAGAGTGCGGAAAACATATGCAAAGATGTCCTATCAACAGTGTTTATAATACCACAAGACTAGAAACAGCCTAGGAACCCATAATAAGACAATTGGTAAATGCTATAGTATAGTCAAATGGGATCATATAGAACAATTAAAAATGATGACAAATAAAATGAATATAAAAAGCTGTTTATTATGTGTACTTTTAAATTTATGAAATAGTACATTTTTTAGAATAGATAATGTAGGCATATGTAAAGTAAAAATTTTGAATTTCCTATATTTACTCACCCTCCTTCCATCTCATTCCATGCTGTCAAAAATTTGGTTTGTATCCTGCCAGAGGATTTTCTATACAAATAAAATCATATCTTCTGTGTCTCAATATGGGTTTATATTTGTATCTACATATAAACATAGGATTTTTAAACAAAATATGGGTTATACTATGTACATATATATTACTCAGAAACTTCCTTTTCATTCCACAACATATCAAGAATATCTACGATTTTTTTTTAAGAGAGTCTCACTTTGTCACCTAGGCTAGAGTGCAGTGACACGATCATAACTCACTGTAATCTCAAACTCTTGGGCGCAAATGATCCTCCTGCCTTAACCTCCTGAGTAACTAGGACTACACGTGCGTGCCACCACACCTGGCTAATTTTTAAATTAAATTTTTTGTAGGGATGGGGTCTCACTGTTTTGCCCAGGCTGGTCTCAAACTCCTGGCCTCAAGTGATTCTCCCACCTCGGCCTCCCAAAGTGCTCAGATTACAGGTGTGATCCACTGAGCCCAGCCCCACCTATGATATATTAAGTTTAAAAAATGAGGCTATGAAACAACGTGAATAGAGTGATCCTACTTTTGTAAAGGGGCAGATGGTGTGTGTGTGTGTGTGTGTGTGTGTGCGCGTGCGTGTGTGTATAGACAAAAAAGTCTGGGCAAATAGATTCCTTGGTAGAGAGAATACAGATGATTTTAATTTTTTTCTGTATACATATTCCTGTTTAACTTTTTAAAATAATCAGCATGTATTACATTTTTATTTTACTTTTACAACCAAAATAAAGTCTGTTTTTGTTACAAAGAGAAAAAAAAAACCAATATTACTGAACAACCTGGAAGGCAGCATTTGGCTGATAAATAGCAGATTGATTATGGTCCCTGTGACCTCCTGTCTCCTCATAGTCTGCAAGTTAATATTAATATTCCATATCTTTATCAGTCAAAATCTGAACTACAGAAACTGTCTGTATTTAAAGTGAATTGTGACTACATTTAGGATTTCTAGTGAGATGGTGCTTACGTTTTTATTGACTTGGATACTTATTTCTAATAAATCCAGCAATAACAGGACAAACTGAAGCTGCCACAAGGGGAAGAAATTTAAAACCGCAATCATTTTGTTGCCGTTTTTGTTATTGTTATAGGTGGTAAGATCAATTTCCTTTTTGCATCTAGAGAAGTGAGCTATAAATGAACCTTCCAAGGAGAACAGAAGGAGAACGCCTTCCACGCAGCCTTCAGCTTCTCCGTCATCCATTTCGTTACTCTGCAGGGCTGCAAGGAAGAGGCCCACGTGGTGTGTGGACTCGGTCCTGGCTAGATTGGAGAGTCTGCTTAGGCACCTCCAGAGCCCCTTCCATTCCCTTTTCTTCTCTGGGGACGAGTACTCTTCTATCCTCACCCTCATTTTCTTTATAAAATCTGCTTTTAGAAAAGGGTCTGAAACATGCTCATAATATATCATCTTGGCCCAGGGTGTTTGTATCTAAATAGAGAACTGACCTTAAGGCAAAGTTGGGGCTAGAATGACTAAGTCTGGCACTGTTTCTAGACCATGACTGTATATATATATATAGATATAGATATAGATATAGATATAGAGTAAGTACTTAGTGAGTAACATATTGTATAAATATACTTACAGGATACAAGTAGGCTTACTAAGGCCAAGTTTATACAAGTCTAAGAAAATAGTGTGTAGTCACTCAAATGGCACATATAGGTGTCTGTTATTGGTTTTCAGAACTGCTGAAGTTATAGCAACAAGGCAGTAATCTATATTCCTTGGGAAACCTGGCAAATAGGAAGTGCATGTTGGTTTTAGCTGAATTGGCCTTCATTTTATTTGTCATTTGTGTATGCATACTCAAGTTTGCCTGACTTAGGTAGAACTAATCAGTCAATAGCTGCAGCTTTATTGAATGTTATCTCTGCAAAGTACTGTATAGGAAATTCAAAATAAATATCAAATATTTTCCCTACTCTCAAAGAACTCATAATCTAATCTTAGAGATAAGACCAACAAAGAACAATAAAACCAAATGTGGGCTCACTTGTATGTCACGTGTTATAAGAATTTAGAAAAGTTAGAGATCAGGGTGGGCTCTGGTAGCGGTTGGTGAAGCTTCATGAAGTGAGTGAGATCTGAGCTGGGTTTTTTAAAATGAGAAGAATTTACTCTGGTGCAGAGATGGAATTTAAAAGCAAGACTTTTCTTGGGCTGTGTTCTTGTTCCAGATCTGAGGAAGAGGCACTTCCACTAATCATTGGTACTGGATTTAAAAGGAACTCGACCATGACATTGGTCCAGTGGGGAACCATGGGGATAACTCAGTGCTCAGCAATTTCCCTGCCCCATTTCTTTACTAGGTTAAAAACCGAATTGAGAATAAGGACCATGCTATCCCTCTCTCTGTCCCCTCAGAGTCTGGTATAACTTATGGCAAGGAGCAGAAACCCATTCAAGTGGGCAAAAGTGGAAACGAGAGCTTACTGAAGTACTGAGGTTTGGTAGACGTGAACAGCCAGGATTCAAAGGGTCTGTGAACTGGAAAGTCAGGCTTGCAATCTACTCTCTCTGCCCCTTGCATCTGTTTCTTCCCTTTGCTTTTCTGTTTCTGTCTCTGGTCTTTGTTGTCTGGCTTCCTTCGTTCACTTATCTTGCACATAACCCAAAATGTCAGCCTTGATCTATCAAAACTTACAGATGCACATTCCCTTCGCTTTTGCAAATCCATTTCTTGGAATTTATACTGCAGATATACTCACACAAATGTGCAAAAAATAAATGTGTAAAGATCTTTGGGAAAAAACCTGGAAGCAACCTAAATGTCCATCAATAAGGGACTACTTAAATAAATTGTGGTATACTCATTCAATGATATGCGTGGTAGACATTACTAATCCTCACCAATATTTCTTGATCCCTTCTTTTTCTGAGTACATGGGAAGAATACACATCCCTGCCCCTTTGAGGTTTGGCATGCCAGTGTGATTTGTTCTGGTCCCTAAAATTCGAGAAGCATTTTAAGAGCCCTTTGAGATTCTCCGTGCTCTCTTCTGCTGTAGCAATTGTAGAAACATATACTGGGATGAGATGAAAGCAGCCCAGACCGCTGAGCCATCACAGGGAGGACAGCAGATATCACATGTATAACAAATAAACTTATATTGTGTTAAGCCACTGAGATTTTAGTGGTGTTTGTTATCATAGCATAACCTAGATCATCCTGACTGA